>JAPYZA010001310.1:0-21582 GCA_030522685.1 Eupelmus azureus | reverse complement strand
AAGATTAAAAAAAAAAACATCCTCCCTCGCCTTCCCCATTTTTCACTCAAACCCGAAAACTCTCCCCGACTATTTAGACACAACAATCATTCCACGACTGCCTTTCCCGCCGGCAGCGTACCAGCCAAAAAACAAGAGCCACACCACCGGCGAAGCTCCGGCCTTCCTCGGCCTTTTTGTCGTGTGCGCGCTGCATTTTTTTGCGCCGCGCTCTGACATTTACAAGGATTTATAACCGAGCTCGTTAATCGGGCGTGCGTCGGGCTGGCTGGGTCGTTTAGCTATAGGTGACGAAAGGAGGACCGGGGAAAAAAAGGTAGGAGGAGAGACGCCGGAGGTATGAGGGAAGACGGAGGCGATTAGAGTGGAAGGGGGATGAGTGAAAAGTTCGATAATTATTGGAGAAGGGCAGGCGCTAAGGAGATCGGAAGATTGATTTTTGAAGCTTTAAGGAAAATTTTCCGTGGGGTTTTGGGGTAATTCGTTAGCGATGTCAAGGAAATTGTAAGAAATTCTTTCAAATAATTGTAAAAATTAAAATTCAAATTCTTTTAAATAATTTTATTTACTTTTTATTTATAAATTTAATAGTATATTTGTGTTTATACTTGATAAACTGTATAGAAAAAATTAGGAGTTTATTTCCGTGTATTTAAGCATGAATCGGCAAAATATAACCCTTGTGTAGAATAACAAAAAATTAATGAACTATTATAACCCCAATGAATTTATTTAAAAATATATAAAAAACATATTTAGTAATTTCGTAATTTAATAATAATTTATTTAAATTTAAATAAATGTTTTTTATTCACAGTTACTTAAAATAGAATCTGTGCTAATCGCTGAGCTTTTTAATCAATCCATACCGATCACAAATCGGGTCATTTCAATCACATGAAATTCATATATCGACTGCAGCCTGTGGGATTTATCTGTTTTCACTAAAGCATGAACTTGAAACACCAGGCAATGAATTTCGTCGTTTATGAGTGACTTTAAACGTCGAGATAAATTTAAAAAGTTCAATTTAAAAACGTTATCGTATTCAACGTTCCTATTTTTATTTCCTCAATTCTTTTAAAATGGATTAAATTCGCCGTTGGCTCTGAGCATTAGAAAAATGAAATTTAAATGAAAACTATTCGAATTTATACTACTAACAGATTTCTATTTTTCCCTTCGTGATTTAACGTAATATAGTTTATTCGCAAAAGACATTATTTTTTTCGGCCATTTAATTATTCCACTCTGTCGCTCTTTTGGCTTTCCTCACCGGAATTTCGACCCATATCCCTTTTCCATTCTTCGCTACTCTTTGGGTCACTAGTTTTGGGGAATATAATGTAAGCAGATTAAAATGTAACATAGAGTCCTATTTGCATGGAAATTGGCGCGCGCGGATTGTCCGCCGAGTTTTTGGATCATTAATTTCACTTTCGCTATGTCAAAAATTAAAATTTAAAATGGCAAATTGAATATGGTTAACCCGAGCGCAGAAATGCGTTCGACCGCAAAAACTCCTGGACAATGGATTTTCAGTTAAAAAAATTTTTCGATTCACTGAATATGAATTGAATGGTTTTTACTTACAATCACAGCTTCTAATAAAATATTTTTCCTTTTAAAATGAATGACTTTACTTACAAGAAATATAACCACAACTAGTACGAAATTTCAACATGAACGAGTAACAAATAAAGCAAAGGTGCTTTACGTTTAGATGAGACAGGACAATTGGGAGAAAGCCAGCGAGCGACCCAGAAAAAAAGTGGCGAGAGGAAAGGTCGCGCTCCTTTCCAGGATTGATAACAATGACGACTTTAGAGAGAAATAGAGTTGGCACTTTAATGAAATTTCAAGTATAGAACTTTATTCAAGAAAAATTCTTAATTCTTCTTTAGAAAAGTTTCAGATGCGCCGTTTTGCCGTTCTTGAGATTTTTTTCAAATTTTCAAAACGTACCTCATTACCGCGGAAGATAACAGAGCCTGCCATGAAAACTGGCATTGCAATTGTTGCTCGCACTTTATAATTCAACTCTGTAAGAGAACATTGTACCATAATTCTTTAAAAGCGTGTATTAAAAGAAATTCTCATCATCGTCAAAAGATAAAAACTTTCAAAAAAAGTTATTACATCTACTTTATTATTTTATCTAAAAACTTTGTCTTGAAGTAAGCAGCTTTAAATCCTCATGGAATTATTAGATTTCTCAACGGCCCTCTCCAAGATTTCATAACATTTTACAATTTAATGAATCTTCTTACAGCTAATCTCTTTAATTTTCTTACAGCGACGTAATTTAAGAGTAAGCATCTTTATCACAGCAAAGTTATGATGGTCATTTGTTATAGATAACAATAAAAACGGTTATCTCACGGTAAGTAAAGATAAATGCAAATGTAAATTTACAAACCAACGTTACAATTTTATAAAAAAAAACAAAATTAACATACATAAACAGTAAAATAAAGACGTTCTTCACAAAGAAAAAATAACTGTTGAAGTTAATCATTAAAAACCCATTTCGTTTCATTCACCTATACAACTTTACTACATAGTTAAATAAATATTCCCCTCTAAAAACTTAAACGGCAAATCGCAAGCCCAAACAAGAACCAGACTCATAACAAAAGTCCGAGGCGCCTTCTTATTCCTTCCTCGTCGCGCGGTAGGGGGCGCAAAAAAGGTAATGTACCATCCTCAGCCTTTTTTCGACGAGATTAACAAGGTATCTAAGTAAGGCCTCCCTGTATGGGCTTTGCGAACGATGATTACGCCTTATACAGCGGCAGTAAGGAGAGGAGGAGATAAAAGCGTAAAATTGGAATTCCGCACTCACCGCCGATAGGTTGAAACCTGGCCAAGGGGTCGGAGAATTGCCGTAGTCTGTCCGTCACGTACTGCGGAGAGTCGGCGCTCTGCAACAAACATACAAACGGAATACAAATATGTAACGGCCTGAAAAGCCGGGGCGTCCTTTTTGCGAGCTCGTGTTGCGCATATGGCTCTTGTCATTTTTTGTAATATCGCGCGACTCTTGTAATGTTTATGTATTTATTTGTAGTAGTGTGTATCGTGCTACGTGTGATGTGCTAGAATGAATAGAGCTCGAATGTTGGCGGTAAATGGTATTAATGCAATTAAATTCGAAAGAGGGAATCAGAGGTCGAGTTATTCTGGTAATAGAGCTCGATCATGGATATTTTATAAAGTGGACTAGCACATCACCCGCGTCTGAGCATATGTTTATGGTTATAGCAAACAAATCTCAATTATTAGTTATATAAATAAAATCAATGTGATATCGTATTACATTATTAAATCGTATGCATTAATATTAAATGTTAGTTAAATTTTTCAACACATGCATTTTAATTACGCTAGTAAATCGCATTAGTAATATATTACTTGATTAAATCGATAAAAAGCAGATTTTCAATCAGGAACTTTATGTCTCATAGTGATCGAATCTGATCGAATTTTGCACGGTAGAACATAGCTTTTACAAATTAAATTAAAATATTTTATAAAATTATAAACGTCATATTCTAACAGTATAAAGATAAAATCAGTAAGTTTTACTCGCCATTAATATTGCAAAAGTAAAGAGAATATTCATCCCAGAATATTCAACGAGCAGAGCCACTCTCTCCCCCTTTCAAATAAAGTTTGCAAGTAACAAAGAAATTCAGCACGTGTATGACTTTCAAACAGTTTAATCTTCCTTTTACCCAAAATAAAAAAAAAGGAAACTTCGCCGACTCAAATAAAACTTGCAAAACAGTCTCTCTTAAAATCTGCATACCTCCTTTCAAACATTTTCCCGACTACTAAAAAGCTCCGGACCTCGCCGAGCCCTAAACGACATCCGTTTTTCGATGGATTTAATTGCACTCGACGACGCTCTATTCTCCCGAGCTATCCCCGCCAGACTTTGGCTCGATATAGTGTATAGGGCGAGAGCATTTTAAATTCCCTCGTAAAATTCTCGCCGAGGAAATCGAGACGGGAGCGAGAGCGACGCTCGGGCCTGTGCAGTATGCATAAACTCGGAAACATACACATACATATTTATCCACTTGGGCCGGGCCGACAGAGGGCTTCTCGTATATCGATTGCCGGGGATGAGCATATTTCGTTATCTTTGAGGACTACTTTTTCGATTGGGTTTATGTGCTTTGGTTTGATGTACTGGTGTTTTGGAAATGTCTGGGAATAAAAATATTTCGTGGATTTGGATTTTTATAGAGGGATTGAGAATATTTGATGGCCTAAGAGAGTTCTTTGAAGGGGATTGCTAGTCCCTTGAATCTCTGAAATCTCTAGAATAACATTTACAGCTTTAGAAAAATTTACTACTAAAAATTGTCACTTTGAAAATAAAACTTTAATTTACATAAAATTGTATAAATAAAATTATTTTTATAAAAGTCCACTTACAGATTCCTCTTTCGATTGAGAAGGCAGAACAGCGCGTTAGCATTACCACATTTTACTACAGAGAGCGTTTCGCTTTGACAATAAAACACTTTATTCTCATCGCTGAAATGCATCCCAATGCGCTCCCTCTCTCTTATATCAAAACAAGCTTTTTTACGAGTACTTTTAAGATCGACCGTTAAATAAAAATTGCGATTTCAGATCTGCCGCGCAGTAAAAGCCTTCGCCATTGTACAGTTTAAGCAAAAAGAAACGTAATTCCAGACAGTGAATGAATCAGAAGTTAAGGTGTATGTAAAGCATATAATAGCCGGGCGCTGAAATAGTAGTGATTCCCTTAGTATTTACAGAGCTGTATTTCAAAGTAAATTATCGACGCTGAAAGAAGTATTTGCCGGGGCAGGGACAAATTTATGCACTCTCTTACAGGCCGGGGCAAGAAGCACCAATACTGGAACACTTTTCCCAAGAGTTATGGTGGACATAAAATTTTGTCACGCGCAGGCTTTTACGTGCGCTCGCGCGCCGCACTATGCACATACACACAGTCTCGTATAAGCACATACAGATGCGCATATTTACTTGCACACATGCAATAACACAACGCACGCGTACCTGCCTGCGCATATTGGAAAAATTATATAAATATTCACGGACTTAGACGAACGGCCCGATAAATATGCAGATTGCAAAATAACAAACTCGGCAGCATCGATATATAACGAAAATATATCAGATCCGCGCAAAAAAGCGAGCCTCCGGCAAACAAAACTTTATACTCTCTCGCCGCAGCCCGACATTAGTTTCAAACTCGGGGCAAATAAAATCAAGGATGCGCAACCTACGGGCACACGGACACTGCCTCCAACACATGCTAAGTGAGCGAAACTCTGCTACAGCCCGCAGAGCCTCTCACACACAGCCCGATTTAACCATATCGATTTCGACGAGGGATGACACATAGCGCGCGACCGAGCGAACATTGCGCAGCTCTCCCGAGGGGGGCGAGGCTGCATATCCGGCTTGACAAACTTCGCGGTCGAAGGTCAAGAATCCGGGTCACTGCCTCTCTGCGCGCGAGCCGTCAAAGCAGCGGCCCGCGCGCGCGCGCACCCGGATTACACCTACATATGGCTTGCACGTGTGTGGGGGGCGCGATCCGCCACACCTACGCTTGTTAGGGCGCATTACATAAATCGTTTCGCGCACGCGGCTTTCTCGTCTTTCACGAGATTTAGCACGGATTTTCGCTACGCCCGCGCGATTTATTTATAAGGGCTCTCTCCTGCGCCCGCGGAAACGGAAGTCGAGCCTGAGGATGAAATTTTGCGCCACGGTTGGCTTGATGGTCGAGGGATGTGGGGTGGGATCGTGGTTTGGATTATGGATTGAACAATGTTTTTTCTTTGGTCTTTTGGAAGGGTGCGTGCGAGTTTAGTCGGCTGTGAGATATTTGATGGGAAAACTTAATCCGTATTTGCGGAGGCTGATTTTTTTGTGTGGTTTAAAAGCAAATGGAAAAAATTTGACCTACATGGCTGGATTTCAGCACGTTTCAACGAGTGTGCTGGGAAATTAAAACGTGTTGGGAAATAAATTTGCTTATATCATGCCAGGGAAAAACGTTAATTTCACTTTAATTGTTGTTTCAGCGAATTTGCTAAAGTGTGCGTGTATCATTTGTAGGTGTTAAATAATAGGACTTTGTTTGAGGTGAAAAAAAATAAATTTCAAAGTTTCGTATTCTTCAATTATGGAATATAGGTCATGACAGATGTTTGCTAAAGGCGCTGTTCTCATAAGAATGGTTTTCATCTCCGAAACTTTTATATTTTTTTGGTGGAAAAAAGTAAACGAAGAGTTTGTAGAATGTGGGTTGAATTAGGACAACTGGAATGCGAGAGAAATTATTATGTTGGATGCTATAACATTGTTTTTATGATGCAAAAATAGTAAAAAATTTCAAATAATATTGTAAAATGTATATGTATAAATTATTTGATTGTGTTTTGTTATTTACAGAACAAGTGAATTATACAACTTGTACCATTTTTATGGTTTTTCACAATGTTCAATAATATTATTATATGAAATAATTTAATTTCCTATTTTATTAAAAAAAATTATGATTTTATGGGTAATTTAATCAAATAATAATAGTAATACTATATTCTTTTTAATTTCGTATATCAAAAAACATAAATATAAAACATATTACTTAATAATTTCCTTTTCTATATTTCCACAGACGAGTTTTATGTCAAATTATATTCATACAAGCAATTTTTTGTTCTCTTTCTTTCCTTTTTTTGTCTTGAATGAGAAAGCTTCTTGTCTTTGTGACTGTAAAAAGAAACGAAAAATTTGTTTTTTGTTCTTTTCAGATAACTGAATCTTTTTTGTTCAAATACTTTTAAGCAATTTTTTTGATTGGTCAAATTTAGAAAACAGATGAGTATTTTTTGACTTGTGTTAACTAATATCATTTTTTTTTATTCAATGTTTATATGACTAAAATTGATTATATAAGTTTCATAAAATAATGTAAAATTAAAATTTTTAATTTTTATAAAAATATTTATGTATTAAGTAATATTATAAATGAATTTTTATGAAAAAGATTTAAATTTATAATCCTTATATTAAGTTTGCAAAAGCTAAGTGTTAATGAATTATCAGCTATTTTTTAATAAGAAAAATATATAAATGTGACTATTCATATTTTATTGTTGTTTTTATCAGTTTTTGTTTGACTATTTTATTCTCGCAAAAGTATTATCTTACTGCAAAGTTCCGTTTCATTTACCGATGGGTTCTGCGCCATTCGTGTCGAAGTTGGTCTGAGAATATGACCGCAAATGGAGGAACATCTGGCGTCTTTGCGGTATCTATTCAAAACCAGCGCGCAACATTTACGGAAGTATAATGGAGCTTATTCAAGCTCAATTTTTCTGCAACTGATTTATTCTTTAGCAACTTTCTCATTTGTTATTTTTATTTAAAAAATGTAAATACTTAGAGTAGTATCTTTCGCTTTATTAAAAAAGAAGATAAAAAGTTTGTTTTAGAATAGAGCTGGCTGTTAAGTGAGGATATCTAGCAGCTCAATCGATAGGCTAGATGTTTGAAGGAACAAGTGGCTACTGCATATTTATAACCGAGTGAAATTGTTTTTTGGTCATAGACCTCTTCCATCCTATACTTTCGGGCTATGCAAAATATACGCAGGATACGGCAAAAAAGAATTTTTATGAGGGAATAAATTGATAGCCTGACAACCGTTCATTTGTCATGTGAATAATATAAATTTCAAATCTATTTCCAAATCGTATACATTTTTTACGTTAAAATTTCCACGTTTTTACTCGGGCCGTGTCAGTGGCCTAAAAGCAAAAAGTGGCTTTTAAAGGCAAAAACTAACAGGCCGCATGGCGATTGCAAACGAACTCGCTATTGGATATCCATAAATCATGAGCTCAAAAGTTCCGCTTCGAAAAATTAGTCCAACAACCGCAAATAGTTTTCCCTCAAAACACAAAAAAACTATTCCATAACCTATAACAAAACAAAATCCCAGCGTAACCCAGAAACGAAAGCGCAAATACACGTCTGCAAAGCGACCCACACCCTGAAAATTTCAATTAGCCCGCAATGAAAAGCAGCCAGCCCATACACACAGCCCGCGCTCAAAAGCACATTCGATAGGGGCAAACCGACGCGGCGAAAGCGGCACTAAATCATCGAGCGATAAGCGCGTTAGCCCGGCGATATTAGCTCGGATTGCCGGCGTGCCAACGAAAATGTGCGCAAACATCCCTCCGCGCGAGTGGCCTCGCATATCTGTATACATGCATGCGCGCTGATACGGCTACGACCTCAGCTGATGTAACGCCTCGAGGCTGACTCTCTCGCGTACATCACGAGCCCTCCCCCCCTCCCCGTATACATCAGCGGGGCGCATCGCTCGCATACGCGGCGAATGTACGTCAAGGCTTACATGTGCCCCTGCGCGCGCGTTCGCTAATCATGCTAACCCTCTGTGATAGCTGGAAGAGTGGCTTGTTCTCTCGGCTATTTGTTGTGGGAGGCGTTCTTGTGAATGTGGGATGATAAGGAGAGCTGCTTGCTTTACATCTTTTATTTATGTACATAAAGTCATTGTATAATAGTATTGAGAAGAATAAGATGTAAAATTTGACTTTCCCAAGGGGTGAAAATGGCTCAATAGGACTCCTCTCATTTGAAGTCTAATCTTATTACCCTTGAAATTTTTTATTTTCCAGACAATAAATAGCCAAAGTCATAGCAGTTTTGCAATATAGAATACTAACCAACAATATACACCAGAACTTAATATTCTAAACGAGCCTTTACCGACAAAAAATATAAAAAATAAAGCTTTGATAAAATACACTCTAATTCCAATTAAACCTCCAGATGAAACAAGCATTTCGACGAATTACTCCAGCAGCTCTAATCAAGAGATCATTCTGACAAGAGCAACTTCAGTTTTAAATTAATAAATGAAGCTGCAGCTCATCCGCTCAGAAAGGGCAGAACCAAGCGTTCAAAAAATGCCAGTCTTTAATCGATCAACCTCAAGTCCAACTAAAACCAAGAAACGCCTCCAAAACACAGACACCACCTTCATTCAAACCACAAAAAAGCACATTTCCATCCGCGCCCAACCTAAGCTAATCTTTAGAGCACCACCATCTCATTCTAATCCACTCCAACCCACTCCGTCCCTCATTCACACGTACATCCCCAGACACACACGTAAAACAGTGCATCCGCGATAAACGAGAGAGAAGCAGAAACGGCACAGAGAGCGATTCGCGTCTCTCCCTCTATTCTCGGCGTGAAAACTCTCGCGTCGTGTCACGGCAGCGCGCGAGAGCCGCTGTCGCTATAATAATACCCACGGCCCGTCTCTTTCCCTCGCTCGGCTGGCAACTCGGAATTGTTATATGGTCCCGGCTAGCAGCCGCGATTCGAGCTCTCCGCACGCCGCGATCCAATTGCGCAGCCGCCCATGTATATGTATATACGCGTGCGTTTGCTTCTATGTATGTATGTACGCGCCGGGTCTGTATACCTATACTGTTATTATTCACACCTTCGCATCTATCTGCGCGAGTGTCTATCGCCGCTCGTCATCTAGACTGGCGTTCTCGCGTTTTATTGCATTTGCATATATATAGCGGGGAATGCTGCTTCGTTATTGGACGCTCTTACTTTTGTTTCATTACGCGGGAGCTCTTTAGGTTGGTCTGCTGCGGGCAGAATGGCTGGGGGTTATCGATGTAATTACTGTTGTTATTGTTTCGTTGGCGTTATTATTATTGCGCCCTTGCAACAAGCGATACGTGGCTTAATGACAGAAAGGTCTGCTGGTTTGAGGTAACCAGATAGCGTACTACTGTTATACGTAGTGAAATCAGTGGAAGTGTGCGCGTGTGTGTGTCTCTGTCAAATTTTCAGTGTTTTCAAAATCTATTAGTATTAGACACTTTATCTACTACTATTATTCTCCAGACAAAGAAGCGAAAACATTGATCCACATTTCCGAAAAGAAAACTTTCATCAATCCACTCTCGCGCGATCCCTCAAAAACAATCGCCGCGCAGAAATCCATCTCTATTTGTCCTCCTTAAAAGCAGAGGGCCCCATCAGCCACCCCCGCAGCGGAAACGGAATATTTGCGGTCGCGGAAGAGCGGGTACACGCTTTTTTGTCCCCGCGCACGCGAGCAATCCGGACGACTCTCTCCGGCATTGTTGGCGCTCCCGCCGCCGGCAGCTGATTCAGCCGGCTCGCAGGACTCGGGCCCGGCGCGCACGAGGAACAAATAATAACGCGAGGGAGCAGATTGACGCTGCGGGCCGCTGCTCCTGACGTTTTCAATTTATTATCGGCGATCCGCCCCGCTGCCGGTATTGTCTTCGCTTATCCGTGTTATACGAGAGGAGGGAGTTCTGGAGTAAGATGAGACTGCCGCTGACGAGGCCGGCTGGATTAACGAGGCGCGGTTAATTAGCGGGAGCTCGGATTGCTGAGAGGAGATGTGTTTTGGTGATGGTGATGCTGGTTTGCAGTGTGGGGATGCGTGACATTTCGGTATTTTCTGGTTGGCCGTGACTTTTGATTTCCGTTGCGGTTTTGTATTGTTGTAAATGAATTCTGATGAAGTTTTGGTACAAGATAACTATGTATTCATGTACCCTATCTTTTCTATACAATTTTAAAAGTTATGTAACTGATTTTTTTAAATTAAATTTTTGCAGAATTATTGAAAAATTTTTAAAAAAGTGGCAATAAAGCTGGTTTTTTACGATAAACCATTCCAGGAATCTATATATTGAAGCAGTATAATACAACCTAACTGAAATAAAGTTTTAATGAACGAGCCATCGCAAAAAGGAAAATCCGAAACCGCGATAAAGCTTTCCGAAAAACAATACTCGTTACCCGCAACAAATCCGCAAACTTCGAAAAAATTCATAACTGACCAAGTTTCCACAGACAGCGCTTCTACCAAATAACTTATCGAATAAACCCATCAAAAACTACCCTCAAATTTTAAAACCATTCAAACTCGTAATCAATTTAATAAACGCACCCCACTAACAAGTCACACATCGCGTCAATATAAACGACACTCTCTGCTTGTCACTCAATAAACGCATGACCAAACGATCAATCAGCAACGAGCAATAAAAACACCTCCCTAACCGTCATTCCAAAACATTAATAACCCACCAAACACGAGCCCTCCTTACAAAACTCCTTCTGTCACTCCTCACCCTCTCGACGCCCCAACTAATCATGGCAAAATTATTTCCACCCTCTCCGACCTTGCGGCCAGCGCACCCCAAACAGCCGCAATAAAACAAGCGAGAAACTAACGCGAAATTAGCACGTGTGAAGCACGCGCGGTTCTCTCGCTCGCGCGTATATGCATGCAAAAAGAAAGACGTTGCGGAGAAGCAGAATATTACGAGCGCGAGGACGTTAAGTGGAGTATAAACCAGACTGTTAGCGTTTGACTGCAAATGCGAATCCGACGTTTACGCCGGCGCAGCTGGATAATTTACTCCGCCCCCGCGCGGGCATTAGCATTTTTCGCTTATTCCGACGGTGGGGGAGGAATAGTGTTGCAGTGTATATAGTGGATTCATTCGGAGTTTAAGGAGAGGATTATTTTGTTTCTTTGCGGTGGCGCCCGGCGGGGCTGCTTTGCTGCTTCTTGTTTTCGTTTAGCGAGTTTTACTTTTATAATGGCTGGCGTTCTTTTTTCTTTTTTTTTGGTTGGAATAAGGTGAAACGGTATATAGGAGAGTCTTTTTTTAAGGCGTTGTTCTAATTCTTGTTTAGCGTTTAGTTGTACAGTCTGGTTTTTAGGAGCTTGAAGCTCTGTTATTAGATGAAAATGTATACCTTTCGTTAGCTTGCTTTTCTAGTTTAAAAATAACTTCAAATAACGTTTCTACTAAGCTCGTTACTTCACATAGTATAGTACCATTAGTACTAAAAATAAATTGCCGCAAAATTAAGTAAAACCAATTTAAAAAAATTCCATCTCAAACAATCGAAATAACAAGCAGCCTATACCCAACATCTAAAAGCCACTCGAGAGCAGCGCGAAGCAGCGTTGTAATTCCAACCTGAGACTCTCTGCTCCAGAAAAATGGGCCGGCCCGAGCAATTGTACTTTTCCAGGTGATCACATTGATTGCGCCGCTCTCCCCACCCGCGGCGCTCGGAAATAGGTCAAAGTACAAGCGAGTTAGAACGAGAGCAGCTCGGCGCTCCGTCAATTGAAATTTAAAATTTCGCGCGCGTAACGCGCCGGAGATAACAAAGTTGCCGCGTGTACACCCACGCGTTTGGATAATTCCGGCGGTGGGGCGCGATATTGCGGAAAATTCGCCGGAACATTATAAGAGGATTAAGGAGGGCCGGCGCGCAGGCCGTTATTAGACGGTCAGTGAGCGCACGTGCGCCTGTCCATCGATATCCGTTATATGGGGAACAGAAGCTCCGAGGGATAGAGCTTTTTTGCCTTTTGAGCTTTTTTGGTGGACAAGTGGGTTAAATATATCTGAGTTGGAATTTCGAGTCGTTTGTGGGGATATTGAATGTTGTTTGGCGAGAGGCTTTTCATAAGTGGGTCGGTTCGATATTAAAAGGTCTTTTGATCGGGCAGTTATTTGTTTTTAATTCATTAAAATTTAATTTACATTTTTATTTGCCCAAAGGGCTTTTATGAAGCGACTGTCCTGTGATAAAACGCTGCGCTTCAGTTTTCAAAATGCTATGGATATTATCTGACAGCCACCTTTCATTTATTCCACTGCGCACTTTTTCCCAACTGTTTGCATCGAATGTTTTTCTCGCTTGATTGATAGATGAGTGAATTCTATAAATTTTATTGAAACCGAGAATATAATTTTGACGTGCATGCAAGTTTCGATCGATTCAATCAGCTTCCAAATAATAATCACACCTTTGATCAACAAACAAATTAATTAAACCACAAATCATTAGTAAATTACGAACCAACCACCCAAAACCCATCAAACCACAAGCAAAAAAAAACCAAACAAAAAAGCCCTTCAACCGCCTCATTCAATTTCCTCAGCATTACTTCCGCTCGAATAACACCGCAGCCGGACAATCGGATTAAACTCCGGCAGCTCGACCTCATCCACCCCCCACCCACACACGCATGCAGACAGATCCCATACATAATCCTTATTCAAAATGAGCTTACCATACTTTCGGCGGAGCTGCGCTTCTGGGCCGCCTGGACCCTATTGCCCTGCAGCAGAGCCTCGAGGCTCTCGATGTAGTCAATCGCGTTGCGCAGGATTTCGACCTTCGGCAAACGCTGATTCGGATTATCGCTCGTCCGCCTCTTCAGCACCTCGAACGCTTCGTTTACCTTTGGAAATCGATACGGGGGATATATTCCAGCTGCGCTTTCAATTTTTCCGAGGGTAAAGATACTTTTGGCGCGGCGAGTGCGGATAACGTTTATTCGGCTCGTTATCGAGGGGGGGAATAGCGCCGAGAGCTTTTCTTTTCGAAGGGTTATTTTAAGTTTCTATTACTGCGCGGCTCGATGTGAATTCTCGGTAAATGTTATATTATAGGAGCTCCGGCTTTCTTTTAACTTTTAGAGTTTTGAGAAGTGGCCGAAGTTTCTCGCGTAAAAAGTTGCACGGTTATAGTTCGGTCGTTTTCAAACTGTTTATATTTTTGTTAACTACGAACTTTTCTCAACTTGCGACTCTGTTATCAATCTTGCTTGAGCTTCCATTTTTCCAAAAAAGAATTACGTTAATAAAAACTGTAAAGTTTCTTATCTACTCGCACCGAAAAGAAAACTGCTACATGTCCCAAAATAAACTTCTCGCAAACCGAGATAAACCGTCCGCTCTCATAAAACTTCTCTAAAATACAGCCACTCTCAAAACTACCCCAGTCCATGAAACAGCCCATTGAAAAACTACCTTGCGCAATCGGCGTCTCTCCCTCAGCGTCGCCGCCTTCCTCCTATCCACCGTGATCGTCTTCTTCTTGCAAGCTTTGCATGCCCAGAGCAGACAGGTCCTAGGCCCGTGCTGTCCACCCTGACCTCCTCCGCTGGACTCTAAACCCGCTCTGCCGTCCAGCACGTGGCCTGGATGAGGCACGTGGCGCTCCTCGCCAGGTGCGTTACTAGCTTGGGCCGTGGCGGAGGCGATGCAGGGCGACGAGAGGAGGGAAGAGTCGCCGTCGTCCTCCTCCTCGTCGTCGAGGTCCTCGGAGTCCGTTAGGTAGCGGGGCTGCGATCTGCATGCGGAATGGAGAGTTGAGATTTGGGCGCTGATTGCGGGCGGTTTGATTGGCTGGGATTTAGGTGAGGGTGCTGGGATTAGCGGGCTTTGGGGGATGAGGAAGGGTTTTATCGAGGTGCTTTGAAGAAACTGCTGTGTACTAGCTTTTTTTAAGGTGATTGCGTTGTGTATTTTAGTTAGTCATTGTTTATAAAATTAAAAATGGGAGATATGAGTGAAATTTTGCGAGAGTATACTCAAGATAAAAATTAATCTTGTACAAAACTTCATAGTTTTATCTCGTAGGTATTTCATATTTTACGAGCAATAAACTATACGTTACGATCAGCTTAAAAAGTATCCTCGAAAAATAATTTCAGCCACTGGAAGCGAAGTCGAGAGCTCACCGCCTCTCCCGCGGCGCTAAAAAAATTAATTCCCCCGAAGAAGCTTGCTTATCACCGCATAAACTAGCCCCTCTCGCTCGCCGTACAACCCATAAAAGCTCCCGGCCAGCTTTTCATTTAGCCGGCAATTCATCCCCCCGCGTAGTTTTTATAGCCACCGCGACACCTACACCGCCCGGCGGTAGGCTTATTTTTACGACCCCGCGTACGTACGCGCAGCCCAGCCGTGCAGAGCTGGAGCATCGATATCGGATTTGCGGGACTTCGTATGGCTGCCGCGCTAGCCGGAATTTCGCCACCGTGGATTAACCAGCCCCGCTTCGAGAGAGGGATTAGCTGCGGGGGATTTTGAATGATCGCCGCGCGACGCTGGCTCTGTGTCTCTCCGCTGACTCTGAATTATTGCGGCGCGGCGCGCGCGATTTGTTGGGTTTCGATTTTACGAGGGGGGCCTGCTTCATTTGCCGGCCGATT
Source organism: Eupelmus azureus (assembly GCA_030522685.1). Lineage (NCBI taxonomy): Eukaryota > Metazoa > Arthropoda > Insecta > Hymenoptera > Eupelmidae > Eupelmus > Eupelmus azureus. The sequence goes on along the minus strand of JAPYZA010001310.1, from coordinate 6,431 downwards.
AGCGGAGATGCGGCTTGTCGGCGGTTTATCGCGCTGCGGTTGGGTTATGATGATTTTGGGAAGCGAGCGTGGGTTGTTAGCGTGGGGTCATTTGGGAGGAGTTCGTTTTTTAGGGTTCTGGGCTCGTTTGGAAGAGGGGTTTATTATCGGGTTGGGTAAATGTAAGGCTGGCAAAGGCTTTTTTACGCTTATAAAGCGTGCGCCGCTGCCTTTTCTACGCAGCTGTGTAATTAGGTAGTCGAGGGAAGATTTAAATTTTAAATTTGGGTCGAGTTCCGAAGAACCCTAGCAAAAAGCTTCGTACTTCAAAAAACATACGCTTTTTTTAAAAATAATACAAGTGGACTAATTACATATACGTTAAAATTAAATATTCTTTACGAATTAAAACTCTTGGAGTTGGAAACTAATTACGAATTCTCCCCACTTGTTACTTTCTAAAAAAGAATATTTATCCGTCCCACCCACCCGCAAAACACGCTTCGCTCAATTTAAATAATATTAAAAACGAAACCCCGCGCAAATCCGTAAAGCAAATCCGCCCCTCCTCTCATAACACAACGAAAAGAAGAAACCTCCACAATAAACCCTGTCCAAACCCTTCAGCCTCCACCGCGCAGCTGGCCTCTAACGCAATAACTCAGCCCGTAAAATCCAATCGGTCTCCGCCAGCCCGAAAAGCTTCCGGCGCGCAAAAAAGCCGTCAGCTCTCGCTTATCTCTCTCAAGTCGGAGGACAAGAAAGTTTCGCCGGGGACACTAACCCAAGATGATCGGCTCGACGATAATGGCCGGCTGACTCGACGCTGCTGCTGCTGCTGCTGCTGCCACCGTTGAGGTCCTCGCTGCCGTTAGTTAGTTTGGCCGTTGTAGGAGATGCCGAGAGACGGTTCAGATAGTCGCTTTCCATGGGCTCGTGGATGGGCGGCGTTGGGCCCATGGGTGGTGAGTCGGGCTGCTGGTAGCGACGGTGGCGCGCTCGCTGCTGAGATAAGGTTTGAGTGAGATTTAGGTGGGTTTTAAGGGGAGGATTGGGGAGAGAATTTTGAGGGGTGATTGATTACAGTTTTTTGAGATTGATGTGTTTTTAAATAGTCGAGTTATCATTATATTTTTCGTAGTTATAGGTAATATACAGAAATATTTAGAATTAAAAGAAAACTACTTTTAGAATCAGCGAATAAGAAATATTTATAAAAATTATAATATATGATATTTAAAAAAATTCATTTAATTGTAACTTTTTGAAATATCATTAATTATAATATTTACCGAACGATGAAATTGTCATTAAGAAATAAATTTCTCTGCATAATTACGTTATTTATTTAAAAAATCATAGAAATAATTAATTTTAAATGTAAATAAAATTATTTTAATTTCCCAGGATTTTATTGATTTTCTTTGAAGGTCCATAGATTATAAAAGAAAATTTATCTTTCCTGGGAAGTAACTATACTTATTCGAAAATACACTTATGGATTATAGAGGTATAGCGTAAAATTGATATGTAAGAGATTAAACTAAACGTATTTTCAATGTTATCCAATAAGCTAATTCACTTTTTCAAATATATTTCAAATATTATAGATACTATAAATTTTAAAATTTACATATATTTTTAATATGTATATTCTGAGGTAACGTTTCTTCTTAACTAAATTACCTATAGTACATTTTTAATTGACAACGAAAAGGAAGGGCATAATTATAGTCATCAAAAATTCATTTGATATATGAAACTTAATAATATTTTAAACACAATTATACTTTTAGTTTTCAAACCAATTTATCAAAATTATTTTGAATCTTGATATATTATTTTAAAGAAAAAAAATAAGTCTGAAAATTATTAATACATGAAAGTAATTTTATTAGATTCAATAGAATTCATTTAAATTCACATAATATGCATTATTCAATAATTAAATATTTATTTCATCAAGTGAATTACAATAATTAATTTGCATCTAATTTTAATATTTCGGAATGCAGAAGTTTAGAATCAATAGAGTTAAACTTTTCTTGCGATGAAATTGCTAAAAATTCAACAAATGAGCTCTCAGTAAAATATTCAATACTAAATATTGGTATTCAAATTAGAGTTGGCATACCCGCGAGATTGTGTATTTTTAGTCTATCCAGACATCATTAATTTCTCATACAATTTCGTATCACGAATTTACACTATTTATTTCTTATAAATCTTGGTCTGAAAATGCAATTAAATATAAAAAAGCTCGAATTGATAAATTACGGTAAAAAATTGATTTAATTTTGTGATATAAGAGGAGAATTCCTTAATTACTCGAGTAGATATGAAAAATATTGGAAAAGTTTTTCGGCGACTTTTTTTTGCTGACTTTCATTCGTATTTATGGCTGTATAACCTTTTTAAATGAAATTTTCATAAATACTTTATCGTAAATTTAATAAATATTTCTTATTCTGCAAATAGATTTTTTATCTCTAAGTAATTAAATTCTTCAAAAAAATGCAATAACCAACTAAATTTTGAACGGCAATATTAAAAATGAAAAATAAAACAAAATTTCAAATAAAATCTCCCAAACTACTCAAAACCTAAATAACATATCCAATCACATGCTAATTCGCCCTCCAATAATTAACTCTCCGAGCCAGTAAAACCGGCCGCAAAAGCGCCGGGGAGGCAAAAAATCCGAACCACTAACCGCGTGCTGGCTCTGATGATGCCTCAGTCTCGATGCACGTGTCAAGCGTTCGCCGTCCTGATGGTGGTGTAGCTCGGCGCTCTGGCTGTGGCCGAGCTGCTGCGGGTGGTGGTGATGGTGGTCCGGGTAAGCCGAACGAGCGAGCGAATCGTACTGCAGGTAGGAACCGACTTCCGACATCAGAGTCATCATTTCCGGCTGAGCGCCGCGGAGCTTGCGAGCGACGGGGAGTTAGAGTTTGCTTGCCGATTTTTTCGGTTCGCGCATTGATGAGGATTTTTTTTAAGGTTTGGAAGCACTGGTTTGAAGATGGGTGGTTTAGTTATTGTTACTTGTTAGTCATTGTTGCGTCAGTAGTTTAGACTGTTCATTAAAGTTTATTATTTTAATTAATGAATAACAAATAATTTAAATAATTTTTAATAAACACTTGTAATTATAGTTTTATAAAATAATTCTCCAACAGACCAACTTCACTATAAATCTCACTAAACCAAAATCCATAAAACAATTCAATCCACCAAAATCACTTCAAAATACACGAAAGCAAAAAAATCACCGCGTCAATCGCACTATTCACTACCGATCTCCAAAGCCCAACGATCGATCGATCAACTAAACGCGCGCTCGAAAATCCTCCGAGCGGTAGGTCAGATCGCCGAGTGCGCGCGCTGAGGACTACTATCTCCTCCTCTCGGAAACTCGCGCGTTTCGGGCGTGTATTCCTCGTGTCGATTTTTTTTTCTCTTTTTTTTCTCGACTTCTTCGTCTTCTTCTTTTTTTTCGACTCTGGCAGCACAGGCCGCGCGCCAGTGGTGGGGATAGTGCGTGCGTGTCGCGAGCCAACGGCGACGAAGACGGAGAGCGTGACAGTGACAGAAATACTGATTCGCTGGACCCCTCCTCCTCCTTCTCGGCTCGCTTCTCTCTCTCCTCTCTCTCCTCTCTCTTTTCTAGCGCACTATAATTCTTGATGTTTCACCCCGAGCGCGCGCTGAGATAAATCGCGGAGAGAGAGCGGAGACAGGTCGAATTAATTTTGGTATCGCATTATGCAATCGGCGCCGATGAGACGCTTTTTCGTCGCAGGATTTGCGAATTTGGAGAGTGGATTGTGTACCGGAATTTTTGGGAGGTTTGGGTTCGCTGTGTGGTTTGTGAAAAGTTTTAAAATGGCACGGATTGGACGACTGTTATTTTCGACGCGCTTGTATGACGATATACGTATACGTTGAAACGGTTTTTAATGAATTTCGCAACTGCTGTGTACTGGCTTTTGTTCAATGTTTTCAAATTGTTCGACAATTTGTTTAGATGCGAGTTACATTAACTGACTTATCATTACATTTTTAATTGCAAAAGTTGATGGTAATCAACTTGTTTGAATCTTTCGCTTTTTATATCTAATTAAAGCAATTTATTTATAATAACACTATTCAACCGTATGTTTTAATACTTCAAATCACGAGACGCCGAACATCAAATATTTATTAAAAAAAATATTCCTCTGATATTCCGCTCTCAAAACATCTCTAAAAACCCCCATCTAACAAACAGTCCATAAACTCTCCCCCTCAACCGATCGCCATCCATTAACCCAACTCCTCCGTACTCCCAGCGGAGCGAACCGATCGTAAATCGGCCGGTAACGATCGGCCCAATCTCCATTCATCCGTCTAATTGGAGGAAAAACAGATCCGTAAGAAAACAGCCGCGGACACGCGCGCTGCCTAGCTCTCTCTCTCTCTCTCTCTCTCTCTTAGCGACAAATTGGGGATGAAAAGCCAACCGCCCCCTTAAGGATGCAGCGCCTATTTTTAAAAGCGCCGATCTCGGCTGAGCAGCGAGAGATGGCCGGAAGTGCATCGGCTGAGAGGCTCCGCCTCGGCGGAGATCGGACCGGGGGGTGTGGTTAGAGTAGCTAGCTTCGGCCGAGCGTCGCGAATGCTGGCTCGGGATGATCATATGGAAAGTCGAGGTATAGATTGGTGGGGGGAGAGAGTTGGGAAAGAGATGATTTCGTGATGGATGCGCGGGATGGTATTTTGAATAAGTGTGCCGGATGAAAGTTGCTTTTTGGGTTGTGGGATTGAGGAAATTACGTTGTTTTTAGAAGTTGTGAATTTTATGGGGGTATTGATGCTTGATGATATTTAATGAGGAATGTAATAAAATGTTTAAGTTTGTATAGGTTTTGCCAAGTTGATAAGCTGATTTTTGCCTGTGCCAGAGAGGCAATGAGCTAAAAGCAGAGAAAGAGGGAAAGAAAGTGGAACGCAAAACAGCAAACAAAAAACTTGAGTTCTCGAGAATGGAGCTGAGCGCAAAAACAATATAAAGTGCACCTTTTTGTACTTTAAGAAGAGTATATTTCCTGAAAGTTTCATCAAAATCGATCTTAGTCACGCCAAGGTTGCAGTGTGGCAATATTCACTTTTTAAAAAAGGTGACGTCTTTCAACTGCTCGGTCGGTGTATGTATGACTTTTTCTATTTGTCAGAGTTAAAGTAAAAATATGAAAATTTTTCAAAATGATTAGGAAATAAATTTGAATAAAATTGTAGGGAAATGCTCCTTGTTATCGTGTACACAGAAAACAATATTTTATTATTCAATTTTCTATTTTTCAAAAATATATCATCGGTATTGATCACCACTGAAACAACAACTTATCTATCAGACATTTTTTTAAATTCAAGAATTAAATACAAAACATAAATTTCACTGTTTTCAAGGAGGCTTTCCCTTTACCTTGATAACAGCTGTTTTGAAGAAAAGTTAAAATCTGCAAAATCTATCTGAAATTCTGGACTAAGACTCGACCTACATAAAATGTTAGTATACAACTTCGACCGCTTTACTTTTTATTTGAAAATTTTTATAAAAGACTTGTAATATTTTAACTTTAAAATATTTAGAAATTTAAAAGTTTTAGTGACTTTTTCTGTTTCCGTAATGGAGAAAAATGAAATGGGCTGAAAATTAGGGCAGCATCTGCTTTTTTCTAGAATATTAAATACATAAAACCAGTGGCCGATTTCATTAAATAACGTTGCCCGATATATTTACAAATTTTATCGAAAATTTTCAATAATGAATATATTTTTTATAGGTAGAATTTATATTAAAAAATTTTATTTTATAAATTCGCTTTCATCTAACATCCACTTGCATTTTCTGTAAATATAACATTAGCCAATCCGACATCAAAGCATAATCTTTTCTCGATAGAGAATTGCATTTCATTCGCAGGGATTCTATCTCTGCTGCTTTAATCTCCGCTGGAGATGACAGATTGGCTTAATTGATTTTCACTGAATCGATTTCTGATGGTGAAAAATGTTTGATAATTCGAATAGATTTGAATAACATTAGCGTTTCTGTCAACAATGATTAATTTAATTATGGTTTCTTCAGTAACAAAGATAATCACCTTTGCTTTTTTATTTCGACTAATGAAATCTAGATTCAAGTTCAGAGTATTTTTAGTTATTTATTAGAAGAAAAGCCTCGGATTAAAGTATTGGAAAAAATTTACTAAGTAAAATAGAATTTATGAGCAACAAAAGGTGTAGAAGCCATTTTTTTTTTAAACTAAATATTCTTTCTAAAAATGTTTTTTCCTCACAACAATGCATCACTGCGCCAAATTGATTTTTGAAAAAGAAAAAAAAACGAAATTTATCGGAAAATCTATCGAATTCCCACGTCTGCATTTTTTACTTAAAATACCCAGTAC
>JAPYZA010001309.1:0-24372 GCA_030522685.1 Eupelmus azureus | reverse complement strand
GTCGCGGTTAGTATTATATCTTCTAAATTTGAAACTTGTGTAATAAATTGCAGAATGCGGAGCTACAGTTTAGTACAGCTAAAAGTTTAATTTTCCTTGCAGGCACATATACACTTATGTTTAATACGAGCAGGAGATATTAAAAACAGCATTATTGTTATTAGTTAAAAATTATAAACGAATCCTTATTCCTCTGTTATAGTTTTACAAACAATTTACAATAATGAGTTGTCTTAAATTGAAGTATTTTAAATTTTCATTTTCACAGCCATTAAATTTCAGTTGATTAATATATATAGGTAATATATGTTTACTCGATGCAAAAGAAACATTTTTAAAGTATCATTTAGGACGTATAAGTTTAATCACTCTATAATTACAAAGGTCATGATTCATGACGTCAAGCTGTATTTATTTAGTGTGTTATCTTTATTACTTTTTTTCTAACGAAATTATTTTGTTTTAACGAAGATTACTATGATTATATCTAGTTATTTGTCATTAATTAAAAATGAAAAGTGAAAAAATAAAAACTTTAAATTAATTTTAATAAAATAATCGTAAAAAGATATATGAATGATTATTTGAAATGCATGATAAAAACATACTCACTGTCCAAAATTTAAGTTAAGTTTACTTTAAATGTCGTTATTTTGAAAATAATATAAAGTAAACAGTTGAGTCTTGCCATTGGTTGTTTTAATTCTAAAAATAAGAAGCAATTCTTTTATTAGCTACTCAATGTCAAAAATACATTGCACGATTTTACGGGCAATTAGAAACTTGCAATAAATCTCGATGTCTATTCTGTCCACGATATAAATTATAATAAATTAGTATAAAACTGTGAATGTTGAATTATAATTTTATCTGAAAAGTTTAAAATAAAGTAAAACACTGAATATAGAAAGTGCAGAGTAAAAGGCGCAGTGAAAAACCAATTACGAAGAAAATAAGGCCTGCTATTCGCCTTCGAGCGCAGTCTGCCTATATACGTTGTACCTAGATAACATACATGACTAAGTAAACGTCCAGTACGCAGTTTTGCTAGTCCTGCAATCTTCTTGTAATCATGACAAGCTACTTTTTCGAATTTTGTTGAGAAACTTGAGTGATAAATCTTCGTACACAATAAAAATGTTTTTTCAATGTGAGATAGCCACGTAATAAACATCAGAGTAAATAGGTATATATTTTTTAATTTCAAGTAAAGAATAACAATGAAAGACTGAAATTACGCAAAAAATTGTCTTTCTCATGAATAGTCACATTTTCGCTCTTCCTCTTTAATGACAAAAAGTGACACCCACTCAAACTTTAAAAGAACCTTATCTAGGCTCGTTTTAATTGCTTCCTCTTGCTCTTGAAAAACGCAGAAAACGGCAACGAACGCTCGAGCTAAATTAAATTTCCACTCAATTAAGTTAAAATCTTTGTCTAAGCGGCACTCAACAACTTGCTCAACCCCAGATAACGCGCTTATTATTGCAAATTTTCAGCTCTTTAATCTCCCTCTCCATCTGTTTGCAACAATTCCGGCATCGCGAGCGCGCCGCAAAACGACGCATCGCATTGTTCAATTAACGCGAGCCGAAGATGAAGGAGGAAAAAAATAGCCGGTGTTACGTCGGCTCTTATACAGCCGAGACGAAATTTTTCTATAGCGTTGCATAATCGAGCGAATCACGCGCGATTGAGATCTTCGCCGCGCGAGCTCGGCGCGAAAACCCGTTTTCAATAAGAGGCATAAAAACAATATTGCGCATTAAAGTGTACAGGCGAGCCGCGTAATAACATGTTTCTGCCAATGGCACGCGTACTTTAATAAATCTTCCGAGCTATCTCGTGGCCTTAGACTTTGACCAGGTAGTTTTTTGACGGACGCACCAGAGGAAGTCTATTTACCGCTCTTTATTCTTTATCTTTCTCCAAGTTTGACGGACGCTCGCGTGGATCTATTATAAGGCGCGTAGATGTACGAAAATACACCGGTTGATTATTATTAAATTACAGGCTCACCGCTGAGTCATTAAAAATAAAATTTAAGCTAGCGAGAACCGTCATAACAGAAGGTTACAGCAGGCGAAAAAGACCAAGAGCTTTTTCATTATCATCCCATATTTTCCAATAATAAGCGCGGCAAGTCGGGAGAGTAGATTCCGATGCTCCAATCGACTTGCGCGGCGCTGCGTTTCGTGTTACGCCGTAATAAAATTCCGATGCGCGAGAATTTTATCGATCAACTTTTCAGGCACAAAAGACATATTTTTAGTCGAAAGTCAAGGCCTCGAGGGAGAAGAAAAGGAAAAACATTAGCCGACGTTTTTCGCGTTGAGTAAATAGGCCGCGGCGAGCTTGAGCCAATCAGTTTCTGCCGGGCGAACCTAGGGCGGAAAGCGGCCAAACAACTGTTTCGACATCCCAATCCAATATCAAAGCGAAGAATATATCAAGCGGCTCGAATTTCCAAGCACGCGGAGAGACCGGGACACGAGAGGAGAGAAAGAGAGAAAAAAAGACAGACAACACGGCGGCGTGCAGCGTTTATTTCAGTACACACCGAGCAAAGAGTGTCATCGGCGGTGTCTAGCCTCCGTAGCTCGAGATTAGATCCGAGCTCTCTCTCTCTCTGTTCTTTCCCTTTTTCTCCATGTACCCCGCGTCTACGTAGAATGTATATAATAAAAAAAAACTCACTGAGAGAGAGAGGAGGAAGCAGGCCGTGTAGACTTTAACCTGGGTAAGCACAGTCTTTTTGGATTCGTGGCGCGCCGCGGCAGACTCTCTCTCTCTCTCTCTCTCTCTCTCTCTCTCTCTCTCTCTCTCTCTCTCTTTCGCTGTACGTGCGTATAGCCTCGTCGAGCTGACTTCAATCAATAAAATTGCACCGGAGGGCGCGCACCGTGCTAAGTGCGTGTGTGTATGCGTTTACCCTTACATCTTGGAGAGAGCTGGCTTTTCGCGGAGCTTTTTCGAGATGGAATTCCTTTAAGAAGAGCCGATCGATGCAGGCTTCAGTTTGGCTTTTTTGTTTGTTTCACTATTGAGCTTTTTGCGTGGATATAGCTGGAGCACGCGCTGGCTTTTTGCGGGCGGGTTTAAAGTTTTTCAAAAGAGAGAATCGTTACGTGGGTACAGTGGGAATGACGTGGATTTAAAATTAAATAGTTGCCGATGAGGATGTCTTCCTTATCGACGACGTGACATATATATCTTTGATGGATAAATCAGTTTTTTGAAAAGCTTATTTGACTTTGTGAAATAAGAGCGCATGCAAAATAAAATACCATTTTAAAAATTACAAATATTGTCTTTAATATATTCTTGTTTAAATCTTGTAAATTAAAAATAAATAAAGATATACAAAATCATCGTTTTGAGTTCATTGGAGCTAGTGATACACTTTTTTTGCGATAAAAATAGAATCGTTATTATGTAATGATACACTACAAGAAAGAAGAAATTAATTGTTACTTTCGTTATATTGATTGTAAATAATTTTATAAAATATTATCCTAACAGTTCATAAAATTATCAATTTTTTTTACACAGAATTTACGTCACGTATAGATTTTCAAGATTGTTTTAATGAATCTTGAAAATCTGAATAAATTTCTGATGAATCAATTTTACTCTTAGAAAATTATACAAATCTCGTTCTTATAATTTAAGAAATTCATGATCTAGTAAACTAATAATATATATATAATATTCTTTGATTCTATAATCTATACAACCTCATCTCTGTTATTTTCTCCTTTGAACACCAATGGAGTCTTTCTGCATTAAAACGTAAACGTTTTACGAATATAAAAACGAGAATAGAGTAGTCCATAAATTTTGGTCTATCCGTGAGTCTGATCGTCTTCCACAAAGTCTGCTGCTTCTTCTCTTGTCACACATTCAACATGAGAAACTTTGTTTCTGAATTTTACACCATAAAACTTATTAGCATGTTGCAACAATTCCGGTCTGTACAAAAACAAAAAGCGACATTCAATCTCATGTTTAATCAGTAAACAAAATTATTCTTTTATATCACAATTTACTATAACAATTTATATGAATATAATATATATATATACAACATCTATATTCACCTGAAAGTAGTTGTGATGAATTGAGCCTCTGAACTAAGTTCATGAATCATATCAGCTACTGCTTTTCTGTGCTGTGCATCGAGAGCTTGATCGATTTCGTCAAACAAATAAAACGGCGCTGGATCGCATTTTTGAATTGCGAAGATGTTTGCTAAGGCAACAAGAGACTTTTGACCTCCTGAAAGTTGGTTCATTTCCCTCATTTCACCTTTGTGTCCTGTGAATGATACTCTTATACCTGGAGGAAAAAACAAATGTGAAATTATTTATATAGCATATATTTGTGTTTTATTATTCCGCAAAATTAATATTAACTTACCGACGCCTATAAACCGATCAGAATCTGCCGTTTCTGATACAGAATCTTCATTATCTTCACCATCAGCAGTTTTCATCACTAATTGTGCATGTCCTGACGGAACAAGTTTCTTAAAAACTTCAGAGAAGTATTTACTCACCTATAAAAAATAATTGCTATTATATTTCTATAAATTTTAATATATATTAGAAAATATTTCAATATTATATATTATAACTTCATACTTGTTTAAAAGTAAATTGAATAGCTTCACATTTCCTTTGCTCGAGAACAGACATTAATTCCTTAATTTTTTCATCTGCCCTATCTAGTTCTTCTTTTCTTTTTACTAATTTTTCTTTTTGTTCACTGAATGACATGAATTGATCTAAAGCTTTTTTATTGACATGACTAAAAGGAAACATTATTAAAAATTTTTCTTATAATAATTTATAATAATTAAAAAATTAAATACTTCGTATAAATTTAACATACCTATATTTTTTTAAGTGATTGTTTGCTTCTTCCATTTTTTTGAACAATTGCTTAGTTGTCATATTACTAAATTTTGTATATGACTCTTTGTTAGGAAGAGCACCAAGTTCAGTTATTTTTTGCGTACATTCTGTTATATTTTGTTGTAATATGTTCATTTTACTAGCTAATTTTTCTAAATCTTTAGCATCTGTTTCCATTTTTTCTTGTGCTTCTTTTTCAATCGCTTTCCATTTTTCAACTTCTAATGCTTCCGCTTTTTGCTAAAAGAATTTAGTTGTTATTAGTATTAGAACAATTTTATATTATATGGAAAATTACCTTTTTAGCTGCAGCAGCCACTTTTTCATTTTGCGATTTAAATTCAGCTTGATTTTTTAGTAATCTCTTTTCAATATCTGATAACTGTGCTTTAGATGTATCTAACAACCGCTGTCGATCTTCTACTGAAATTTCTTGTAAAGCTTGCACCAATTCGTCTTTTCTACGCACTAAATTGTTTGTTAATAAATTTTCTAACTTATTCTTTTCAGCTTCTAGCTTCATCCTTTTTACGAAAGCTTCTTTATTTTCTTTTGTCAAACGCCTTATAGCATCATTCAACTGGTCAACTTGATGCTGATCAGCGACTGAAAGTTGTTCCATCAAATCTTGGTGAAGTTCGCTTTCTAAACCTTCTTTTGTTGCATACATAGCTTCTAAACTTGATTTACATTGTTGCAAACTTTTTTCTTTTGGGGCTCTGTACCTTTCAATTGCAGAAAGTTCTTCTTTCATTATACGAATTTCTCCCTTCATCTTATCATAAATATCTCTGTAATAATAAAAGAAATATTAAAACTTGAAGATAATGTAAAAATATTAACGGTAAATTCATAAGGCTTACCTAGCTTTACTATTTTTTGTTTCTGTACGTTGCATTTCACTTACATACGAGCTAATATTGCGATCTGCATTTCTAATTTCTTCTTTTAAAGTTGATAATTGAGTTTCTAATGAATTAATTTGTGACATCAATTCTGATCTATTCTTTTGTATTTCCAGACGCGATCTTAAAGTGTTAAAATAACCACCAGTCAATGAACCTTTTGATGATACTTGATCTCCTTCTAATGTTACACAATCAAGACCAGACGTACGAGCTAAACTTGTTGCAGCTTCCAAATTACGGCATATAAGAGTTTTTCCAAATATATACCTAAATTAAAAATTTAAAAATACATTCAATAAAACGTGCATTATAAGATTACAACACTATAAATAATAATAATTGTATTTTCTGTTATTCAATATACCTGAGAGCCTTGTCATATTTTTGATCATAATTCAATTTTGATATCATTGGAATAGCATCCGGAGTTTTTGGATAATCTATAACTTTTACATGTAAACGATTCAGGGGCATGAACGTTACTTCACCGGGTAAACGCTGATTATTCATTTCTTTTAAAATTTTTGTACCGAACTTGTCGGTTTCAACAATGTGATGAAAAAGGCGATTACCAGCAGTAACTTCCACAGCCATATATACACTTTTGTCACAGTCGAAATTTTCAATTACGGGACCATAATAACTATTCACTTCTCTCGCCATATCAGGACGCTCTCTACAAAAATAAATTTTATTTCAATTTATAATTCTAATTATTTTAAATATGTAACAGTGATACTAACCTAAACGTATCCAATACTTTGCGAACACTATCTCTTCCATTAAGAATTGGTTTTCCAGCCATTGATCGAAGGCTCTGATCAGCTTTAGCTAAATCTTCTTTTAAACCTGACAATTGTAGTTGAAGAATACTCTCTTGTCGGTATCTTGGAAATAAAAAGAAATTAACAAAATAATAATTTAATATAAAAACTTATAAGTAATATTTTAAATTTGGTTTTTGTATGACACATACTGTTCTTTACGTTGTGCTTGACACTGGTCTTTTAATTTATTTAGATCATAATACTGTTTATTATGTTCATCTACTGAAGCTTTCTGACGTTCCATTTCTCGTGTGTATTCCTGAATTTTCTTGTCCAAAGATGTCCGTTTTTCCTCATCTCTTTTTAAATCTTCAGAAATTTTCTTTTCATGTTCTTCTTTATCTTTTATCTGTTTATTTAATTGTTTCAATTCTTGCTGAATCCAGTTGTCTCTTTCAGCCTATTAAATTTGTCAATTCATTATAATTTCCACTGTATAATTTGGATTCTTATTCAATAAAATTTAAATGTAAACTGATTTTTTAACTTACTTTTGTAGTAAATTGACTTCCTCTTCCTTGTTTAGCATATAGCTCTTTACGCTTCTGTTCTTTTAAAGCTAATTCTCTAGTTATTTCTTCTTCTTTCCGTTTCATTTCCTCATACTTAAAAAATATTTATAGATTACGATACATTTAAAAGAATTCTAATATATTACATGAAATTTAATGAGAGCTACTTACCTGGGGTTTTATCTTTTCTAATTCTGCTTCTTTTGCAGCAATTTGAGATTTGAGTTTGTCTAATTCCTCTTCAGCTCTTTTACGACTGTCATTGTCTCCCCTGACTTCTTCCATTAAATCATTTATAGTAAATGTTAACTTTGTTTTCTCCTTTAAAAGTTGTTGTTGCTCAGCGCTAAAATATTTATCAATTTTATATACAATGTTTTTCAAATAAGATTTAACTTTTAATTTTGATTTACCTGAGAGTATCTCGCTCTTCTTTAGCTGTTTGTGCCTCCTTTTTAGCTTCTTTATGTCTTTTAGTTGCTAACTTAACTTTTTCTTGGGCAGTCTTCACTTCTGCAGTTAAAGTAGCTTGTTCTTGACCACTTCTTGCGCGAGATGCTTCTAGCTCCTCGAGTTTGCGTTTATTCTCTTTTAGTTCACGTTCATGAATAATATATTCCAAGCTTCTTCGCTGTTTATCCCATTTTTGATACTCTTTTAGTTCTTCTTTTTCTTCTCTTAATGTTTGCAATCTTTCTTCTATTGTGCGAAGAAAATCTTGAATTTTTTCCAATTTTCCTTCTGTTTCTTTAAGAATAGCTTTTGATTCTTCTCTCCTATCATCGTACACTCTTGTTCCAGCTACTTCTCGCAATAATTTTAATCGCTGAGAATCAGGTGCTGTTGCCATTTGATTGATCTGAATGAAGCAAGGAATAATATACTTACTTTTCAAAGTTCAATAATAGTAAAGAAGTATTTAATTCTTAAATTTACCTTTCCTTGTTTGACAATATAATAAGGATTCGATCTCGAGAATCCTGCTGACTCTAGAAGATTCATAACATCACTTCTTGTTACAATCTTCTTATTAAGAAAATATTGATCTTTCTTTGCTCCAATAACTCTTCTTAAATAAACTTCATCTTTGTCAATCTAAAAAATAGTAAAATAATCAATGATAATTTTATAATAGAAATATAAAATATATTTAATAAATTTGTTGTGCAAAAAAAAATGAATGTCAAAATTTCATTATATACGTACTGGCAATCTTCCATCTGAATTATCAAAAATGATTTCCACATGAGCAGAAATCACCCTGGGTCCAGTTCCTTCATGAAGCAGCCCCTGACGCTGTTCAGGTCGCAAGTGAGAGAATTCATCGCTCAAAACAAATTGTATAGCATAGAAGAAGTTACTTTTTCCAGAACCATTTCTTCCAACTATAATATAATAAAAAAATCAATGCCATTTGAAATTTTATAATATTATTCAACTATATAAAACTTACCGACTACATTGTGTCTAGGATCGAATGGATCTACCACAGTCTGTTCTCTGTAAGATTTGAATCCTTGAATAATAACCTGTAAGTAATACATAATAACCATGAATAAAAGGTATTTAAATTTTCAACAGGCTTAGTAGATAGTATTAAATTTACAAGATTTAATATATAAAAGATAATAAACAAAATACTAATTATAGTTTATTCAACATAGGTTAGAATTTTATTTTTCTACATTATTTCAAGTATTAAAATGATAAAAAGTAACTAATTACACTATTTATTTATTTTATTTGAAAAATTAACATATTTTTATAAAAAAACGTGAATTTATGTATTAATAAGAAAATTTATTGAATTCATCACATTGTTTGTTTATTGCTGTTTTCATAAGTATTATGAATATATGGCATAGAAAATGATGTAAAAAACAAAAGTTTAAGTTGTAAAAAGTAGAAAGCACTAAAAATATTTAAAAACCAAGTAAAAAACTGAGAAAATTAATGAACCGTTATGAAAAATTTGCAGACATAAAAGTGACGTTATAAACCAGACGGCTTATCACAGTAGTAAGCAAGTTTTGCAAGTACCTGTTTGATATACATGATTTGTTGTTAAACATATATCACATTAACATTGTTCACACACACGTTTTTAGTTTTTAAAAAGAGACGATCAACAAACAATAACTTTATTTACTATTTTTCGCATTGTGTACGAAAAGAAACATCACACCGACACCGCCATCCCGAAAATTATGATGCTGGCCTACGCAATAATGCCAATCTTACGCATTTTTCCTAGGGTTTCACGATAATTCCCTATATTTAGGCGGGAGATCGCTTCTTTACGTTTTTATAGGGATAATTTTTTGAGCGCTGCCATTCATACATCCTTATAAAGGTAAAAAATTTTACTGATTTGCGAATAAAAATTAAATAAATTGATTAATTTACTTTAATAAAAAATATAAATTAATCTAATTTTTAAATTAAACTATTTAAAAAATTGAAAAATAAGAAATTTGTTGATAAAGAATAATTTTATTATTTAGCAAAAATATTAATACATTAAATAAAAAATGTAATGGTTTAAATTTAAGTAAAGACAAATAAGTTTTTTTATTATTTAATTTATTACTAAAGTTTTTGTATACATTAATTAAAAAAATATCATTCTGTGAGGAAGCAATTTTTTAATGAATTATGTGAATTTTCACAAAGACAATTTTTCTATCACTTCTTTATACAAAAAATTTTAGTTAAAACTAATACATTTTATAAGATTTTGGCCGATAAAGATTGAAGTAGGTTTTCATTCTTGAGAAAGATTTGAATAGTCCTGACATGTTTTTAAAATACTTCAAAAATATAATTCATGCAACTGTAAATTCGTTTATAGTCCATTAATTTGTCGAACTTGACATATATTATTAAACAATTATTTAAGTTTTAAGTTATAAAGATAGTTTATGAATTGAAAAAAATCTTCATACTTTAAAAAGATTAAAATCACATAAAAACTTAACTAATCATTATTAAATAAATTTTATGTTATACAATATGAGTTATCTTCTTTTTAAACTATATCAGTACATTAAAGTACGACAAATTTTCATAATCTTCGTACATATACATCTATTTTTCAAAAACAAGAAAAAATCTTGTTTTATTTTTGCTAAATGCTTTACTGTTTGATATTTTTCATAGACAATAATTATGTGTCAATCTTTTTAATATTTGTATATTTTTTCACAGATACTTTAGATCGTATTATCAGCTAGTATTGCTGTTTACTTTCAATCGCTGCGAATACTGCGTCGGTTTTCACTTTTTTCGTCCGATGTAAAAGGACTGTGAGAGCACCATACTTTAGCTGCGGACCTTTAATAAATATTTCATGAATTAAAATTAGTTACAAGTATAGTTTTTTATAGAATAGATATATGAAATAGAATATCTTCGAGTGTACATACCTTAGGCATTCTGGTGGCATTCTATAAACTTGATACCATAGAATTATAGCTAATAATAAGCTCCATGTTCTCAATGGACACAAAACAGTCGCAAGAGTTCCATAAGCCAACCAAAAGAAGTAAATCATAGTAATTTGCAATGATACTAACAGTAAAAATGGCACATGTTCCCAAATCTTACAAAATAAGTTGGTTGACTTTCTCGGAGGTTTTTCGATTAATTGCAGCCTGCATTGAACGTTTATAATTGACAATAAAATATTTTTATTAAAAAAAAATAATATTAACTAATTTGATAAATACTCTTACCTTCGATTGACGCGATGTGCTAAAATAAGAGTTAATGGAAGATGAAAGGAAAGCAATTGAAAAAAACCATATACATAAGTGAAGGATCCAGGAAGAAACGATTTTCCAATAAATGTTCCCCACGCAAATATAACTCCTGTGTGATTGTCAATTATTTCACCTATGATCCATGGTCCTAAGGAAAAAATTAGAAAGATAAGATTAGAGAATCTATTTTAAAAATTAAAACTTTTATTCGGCGTGATCCGAAATACACGCTTGCAACGCGCCATGATTCCGTTTTTTCTTTATGCTCACGTAAACGTAATGTATATGATTTCGGAACACTCTCAATTTGAAATATGTCTATTACAAACTTTATTAACTTACCAACAATCAAGTATATTGCATATAAAACCAGCGGGAAAAATAGCCGATCAACAGTCGATAAAATCCAATGACTTCTAAGCCACCAACGGAATAATTTCACGCGTATCCTTGGTCGGCTTATATCTTTACCATACATTACTGAAAAAGAATATTTCTTGTTACTAAATAAGATTTTTATATTGACATTGGCAATAGTTGTATAATATTTTACTTACACTTATAAGTAGAATGATAGATGCGTAAACTGCATAAAGGCAAAACTAGTAGTATAAACAGCGTTGCAAATGAAATCTGAAACTAAATACATTAACGTGTAAAAGTTTATGATTATAAAATTACTATAATTATATGAAATTTATTAAATTTTTATGAAACTTACTACACGACTAGCGTCAGACATGAGTACAAATCTTGGTAAAACACCAAATGACAATCTACTTCCGTCTAAAGAAAATGCTTGTTTTACAGTTTTTTCTCTTCCATCAATATCTATAACTTGCAGCTGAAAAAATAATATAAATATTGTAGATTACATTATAAAAAATTTTAGAAAAATTGTAAGTGATAAATAAAATTGATGCATTACCTGAATATTATGAATGCCAGTCTTGTATTCTGAGGAATTCCACTTTGCTACATATAAAGGTCCTTTAACGCGCCTACAGTCTATCCAACTTTCATCGTTTATTCGCACCTTTACAGACTTAATATCTACAATCGAAAAGGCCAATGCTCTGGAAAATATTAAAAAATATATCATTTATTTAATAATTTTAATAAATTAGTTTTTTATTTAATAATTTTAATAAATTAGTTTTTTATTTAATAATTTTAATAAATAATTGAAGTAAAAAATTCAAGTTTCTCATCAATATAATATGTAAAACTTAAGAAATTATAAAAAGAAAAAGTAGAAGAAGGATCATTAAGTGAAATAGAAAGTGTATCTGAATGTATGCATCTATCTGTATTCTGCCAAAGATTACTGGTACATACATGTGTATATAAATTTATGTAACGTAATTGGATGAAATTCATTTTTTAAACGACCATATTGGAAGATTGTCAAGAAGCGTATATGTGCAATGTTTGCGACTTGTGGGAGCACATAGTCGAAGTAGAAGGTAGTCAGATTCGGTCAGACACGTATTTAAAATGTAATCGATATGGATGTGTTATGTAATTTTATTAACAGGCTTTAACTTTTCGCTTGCTTCAGACGTCAAAAGTATTTTAATTTCATGTTTTAAGTAGCCTCTAAGTAAATGATAATGAGATGTAATAAAAGATTTCTGCTTATTATCGTTATTTATGAGCCTTCGACTATTTTGGGTCAAAATAATTTCCTGCAAATTTTGAAGAGATAAACAATTTTGATTTACCTTATATGAGTAGAGTCGATGATAGATTGTAAGTTCTCTTTATGAGGCATTGAAAATTGCGCATTTTTCGGATTAGTGATTAACGCGACAGGCCAACTGCGATGCTCGATGTCGACGAACGAAAATTGCCCGTGATCTACGGCTGCGAGCCTGTACCTGTATTAAACATTAAGAAACTCCATTAAGTACATGGGCTTTAGATTTTGGATGTTCAGCCGAATCATTTTATTCTTAATCTTTTGTCGACGTTTCAGGTATTTGTTGCTATAATATATCCTTTCCAAGCAAATACGAAAAAAATTAGATATCGTGGCATTGTCCCGAAAAGGGACGTTAACAATGTATGTCTGAAACATCGGACAAAAATCAAGTATAAAATAATTCGTGGTATAAAATAATTCGTAAACAAAATATGAAAAGACTCTATCGATCGTCGCGAACTATCCGTTTATTAAAATTTTACACGTCCGAAACGTCAGCAAAATTTTAATAAACGTATAGTTTGCGGCGATCAACAAAGACTTTTCATTTCCTTAAAAACTAAACTATTCTATTATTATTATTATTATAAACTATTTTCTACAACTTTGAATTTAAAAAGCGAATTCTTTTTAATAATTAATAGTTAGTTTCGAAAGAGAATCCTGATATCTATATGTATGTACGTACAAGCTGATAATTTACAAAGTGCTTTTTCAAAGATAAAGGAACAACAAGTCGATGAAATGTATAACACTTTACATTTCCTTTAGCTTTCACTCAACATTACGTAAGCTTGGATTTGCATTGTATTAACATAATTTTTTTACAGCTACGACAACCTGCTGACATAATTCTTACGGCATTCTATGATTACAAAAAGAAAAAAAAATAATACAAAACGCGCAAAAGTAAGTACTGTCGCTACGACGAGTTATAAACAAGCGAGAGACTCGAAGCGAGAATCTCGGTATCTTAAATTCAATTCGTCCCGTTAGGCAGTTGTACATCTCGTTATCGACTTTCGCGTTTTGTGTGCTCGGCAAGCGTATATAAGGCGGCGGCGGTCGGCGAATCGAAACTCCCCAGGGAGTTCGTCCGTTCGGGTTTGGCGCCCGCCGGTACATTATATATGCGCGCTGTACGAAGATTCCGACGTTGGCGTACTCGCGTGTAATAATGTCTATAGTAATGCAGTGTGCTTACATTCTATTATCTTTCCAATCAGCCAGTTCCAGCTCGAGAAAGCCGGCGTGCTGTAGGCTGTACATGTTGTACACTGCGCCACCGAGAGTATGAAAGTGACCGCACATGTACGTCATGCTCTCCTCGTATTGACCTGTGTAGTTTTCAATTCAGAGCATATATTGTTAGATAAAGCTATTATTATACTGCTGTTTGATCGCTCAAACGATTTGTCTAATAAAATATGTATGTATGCGTTTGACTTTGACTTGTTAAATAATTCTATTTATTATAGATACTTAATTTGTTTAAGAAAGGCCAATTAAATTATTCTCTGATCAGTTAATTGAAATCAATTAGCTTCAATAAATCAATCAAAAATATATTTTATCCAGAACTATAATATTTTATAATAAATTTTGTACTTATATCGTTTGACAGCTCTGCACTCGGATTAGCGCATAAGAAAAAATATGTCAATCAGACAGCAAAAAGCTTACTCCTAAATTATGAAAATTTGGACTAAAATAGTTTGCCATTTACAAATTCATTCTTTCAGCTAAAAATAATTAAAACAACAAGATTCTTTCAGTGAACATATTAAAATTACCAATGATGGCCCTAACGCCGCCGTCGTTAGGCGCGAGGATGCACGAGGTCGGATAATGACCGAACCAGAGTATGTAGTCCGCCTGGCTCTGCCTGGACTCGTTCATCAGGGCTCGGATCTTGTCGATTTCAATCTGATCTAGGGCCCCGACGAAGTTGAAGGGCCTCTTCGGGCCTGGCTTCAGGCAGGCGTCGATCGCTATGAACGTGTACAGCTCGGAGCCGACGCGCGCCTGGTGCATGTAGGAGCGCGCGTGCTTCGGACCCTGCACCGAGTAGTTCAAGTAGTAGTTCTCCTTCGAGTTGATGTCGAAAACGTTGAAGTTGTCTGTATGCAGAGGACGGATCGTCGGAGGACGATCGCTGCTTTATTAATTGCGACGTGACGCGGGAGATTGCTTATTTGGATTGTGTGATGGTTAGTCTAATCTTGGGATGAGCGAGGCTTTGCCGATTGTTATTGCGCAGAAACTTTGCTGCGTTTGTAATCTAGTACGTTTATTCTGCAGGATTTTAAGCTTGATTGATAGTAACCGCATTCTAAATTTTTGATGAAAATCTTTTTTATTTATAGAACACCATTTTTGTTTCATTTTAAAAAACTTAAAAATACTATTTGTAATTAATCTTAGAAATGTTTTATTATAATACATTAATTATTAAGTTCATAATAGGCAAAGCCATGAGAATATTGTCTTCTCTTGATAGATGAATTTCCTTTAAAAAAAAATGAAGTAATTGCACTATCCATCTTGTTTTTCACACGTTATATACTTATGTTAGAAATATAAAAATATATTACACGTAACGTGACAGAGCGAAAAAGTTAAATTTGCTACGTGACAAGGAAAGTGCAAGGGTAACTACTAGGGTAACTAAGAGCTAATGAGTACTGTATGCTCTTACCGTGATTGCCTCTCACATCTAGCCAGGTTGTTTTTTCGGTAACTTTAGAATCGTCAAGGACTTTTTTGTAGTGCACCCATTCTTCTAAATGTTGCCGTGAACCCATTTTGTCCGATGTTTTTGCATCCGTCAGGTCTCCTGTTCATTTTATTTTCGCAAAAAACAACGTTTGCATTCATTAACATAGAACTACGTTTGAAGTATGAATGTAAATATTAACCAAGTAGCTGGTAACTTTACGATGTTTAAGTCGTTTGCTTCCGTAAAAGAGTAAAGTTATATTATCGAAATCCTTGGAAATATTCAGAAAGTATTAAAATAGATTATTTAATTTTATTTTCATTTCCACAATACAATGATTGCGAACGTATATATAACTTTGAATAGCGCAAACGATCAAGTTTCACTGTACATGGCTAATATTTATCAAAGCATTATTACAGTCGTAAAAAATATCATTACCAGATGCAAGAACAACCTCGGGCTTTATCGAACCGACAGTAATATCACAAAACTCCTTTAATTCCGTTATTCTACGTGGGTCCCGAAAAATGCTTATGTGTAGGTCCGTTATCTATAAGAAAGAAAAGAAAAAAAGTCGGGCGTTTGATTATTTCTTTTTTCTCTGCGTGCAGAACTTAATGAACGAGACGAGGGGGAAGAAAAAGAGAACAAGAAGCAAGAAAACTCACTTGCAGAAACCAGACGAGATGATCGAAGGAGTCGGCGATGTCGTACTTTCTCGGCTTGGACCATTTGGCGCCCTCGACGCTGGTGGTTTTGTCGAGGGCGTGCGAGTCCACGTCGATGATATTGGCGACATTAGCCACGAAAATCGACAGCATCAACACCAACATAAGAATGAGCAGCGTTAGCTTTGCAATTTTCATATCCTAGATTGATCTTGCTCCCTACCAGCCGCCGGCTATCTGTTGTGGAGAAAACAAAAAGTGCCAGACGTTGTCTTTCTTTTCTGTGGATAGTGTATATTTTCAATCTTTTTGAGCATTATCGATTTACAAGATTTTATGGCTTTGTAACGATCGTTGAAAAGCTAGTATTACGCTTTAGCCTTCTTTTGGAGCAAAGAAAATAAGCTGGCGTTGATTTTTTTGTTTTTTCGAAAATTTATATTTCTCTGTGCTAAACAGTTATGCAATACGTTATGCATAAGGCAATAATTACATAATTGTAGATAATTAAAAATATTATTTTACACTCCGTGTTTATACGATATATATCTTGTACGGATATTCTCATGCGAAGCGAGAATAGTTTTTGGAATTCGTACCCCGTTATTAATTTCCTTCATAATTATAATGGTCCAAGCGTATCAGTAATAGAGTCAGTCAAATGAAAAATGTATTACAAGTATAATTAATTTTAAAATTCCGAGAAAATCTGGGAGTTCTTTAAAATTACATACTCATATTTGCTTTTATCATAACTATAACATCAGGAGAAGTTGGAAATCCCGAAGAGAAAAACCCAGAATCGATCAACATAATAACACGCTGAAAATTTTCAAAGCGAATTAACGCTTAAATAACTTACAATGGAACAATTTCCTTCAATACAAGATACCGTTTGTCAGCGAATAAAGGTCATCGTGGTCTGAAGATAGTGCGCTCTTACGTATCAAGAAAACGTGCCTCACGATATCTACCAGCAAGCAAACTAATAAGGAAACCGTTTCTCAAAAAAGCTCATAATTCCAAAATAAATCAAATTCCAAATTAATCCCTTAAAAAAGCCTTTCTATTAATAAAGCGATTCTATTTTTATCAGCGCGTCCGTAGCGAAAAGCCCAGATTTCTTTTTCAAACAAGCGCGTTTCCCTATATTCTTGCGCAAAATTTTGCGGCGCGCCGAAACGTCGCAGGCTTATTCCCTTCAGGGAATATTACCTACGCAAATGCATGTATAAATACATACATATTAGAGAGGCGGAAGCAGCCAGCGAGCGGAACAGATTCAAGTGCTCCTTTTTAATTTAGCCGAGCGCGCGCGCGTTGCGGTATGATCGCGCCCCGCGAGTATACGGAGCCTGCTATATAGATAGATACACATCAGCGGCTGCATACGTAAAACAAAGCAGCTATCGATTGCCATTGATCGCGTTCTCTGCTCTCGCATATATAGCTATTTTTAGAACTAATCACACGCGCTCGTTCGCCCGCTCGCCACGCTGATCTGCATATTCGATTTGGAGCTTTGAAAAATAACCGCCCCTTCGTCAATAAAAAATCGCGCGCGAATTACTTCCGAGTGGTAAGACAGATGCGGGAGGAGAGTGCGGGCTCGAATCTCGCCCAGCCTCTGTGATCAATCTTATCTCGTAATGTTCTCGGTCAACGGGCTCTTATACGATACACCATCGTAAATAATGAAAGGTTATGTTGTTGTTAAAGTGTATTTTATAGAAAACTAGCTTAAGAATGCAGGCAGCGCCGACTCACCTTGTCGAGCTCCTCCAGCCTCGAGTCCGGAGCGCGAGCCCCCAGCTCGTTGAGCGGTAGCAGCAGCAGCAGCTTCGGCGATCGCCGTGCAGGTAGCAACGGCAACGGCGGCGGCGGCGGCGGCAGCAGCTCTCCGGCAGCAACTGCTAACTCGTGGCGAGCCAGTTGCGCGCCGCTCATCGTTCAATTTGGCGGTAGTGACTCGGAAATCCCATGCGTATACTTTCCGCCGCGATTCGAAAGCCTGTGTGCCTTTATGTACGCAAGTGTGTTCTGCTAATCTTTCCGAGAAGTCGCTCTCTCGCCGTCGTCGCTTTGCCGTCGTCGTCGGAGCGCGCACTGGCGGCTGACACATATCGTCGGCTTCGCCGGGACCTTGGATATAGACGCGCGCGCGCGCACACGTATTGTAGCTCGCGCGCATGTCCAGAGAGCCGCAAGAGTAGTGTGCTGCTGCGCTCCGAAAGACGATCGCCATCTTGCTAGAACAGCTGATCTCGGGGAGCTGGCAAAATGGAGCAGAGTCATGATAAAGGCAGTGCGGAGGAGTTTTCTTGGGCTGGCTGCGGTTTCGTTTCTTTTCTCTGCGTTGCTGGATAGATGGACAGTTACTTAGGTGGATGTATATGTATACACAGTTGGGACTCTGCTGTGCGTATATAGTTACAAGTTGTCTTTGTTGCGCTCGCGCGGCGCTGGAGTTTCGCCGTCTGTATATACCTTCGTGTACGTGAGCGGCTGCTGCTTCGATTTTTCTTAGTGCGCATGACGCGGGACGGGAGTCCATGCTTTGAAGGAGTGTATACGATCAGCGTTGGCTTCATGCATTCAAACATTTATCGCGCAGCTTTCCTATTGCCCTCGCAGCTTTGCCGCTGTTTTTTCGCGGGTTTTTATGTGCGGGCTCGGAGGAAGAATGGTTTCGAATTATTTACCGTTTATCGATTTTTTCTTTATCTAATTTAGCGCTACGCTTTTCCTTCTCGCCGGTGACTTTCTTATCTTTTCTTACTTCTTGAATAATATACCTGCTCAATTTTAATGAGTGCTATCTTTCAACTTTAATGCTGCGATGCTGTTATCAATCATGTTCCGCACCTGACAATAATTTTTTTTCACTAATACAATTACATGAAACAAAGTTGGTATAACAGGTCTCTAGCTACGTTCATCTTCGAACATATAGGTACCTACCTTGAAACATCTCAAGCCGCCCCAGTTATTATGCAAGGTTTTAGTGTTATTATAGCTTATAAAGTTGTAATTTCTCATTTCACCATAACGACCATGGCAAGCGAATTTTATAGAGGCGTGTGGCGCACGGGCTGGTAAAGTTAATAGTGCAGGCAAGTAGTGCGCATATGTGTATGAAGCTTTTATTATGCAGAATACAGAGATGAAAGCGCGGATGTATACTATGCTGGTTGGATTTAAAAAAGCTATCTATCGATTTCTGCAACGCCCTCTAATTATCGGTGCGGAAATTGTAGTAATAGAATTGGGTGCTCAGCTCTTCTAATCAAGAGTTGTTTACAAGTGGAGCGGCAGAAAACGTTGCGCAGTATAAAATTCGCTCGATGGGAGAAGTAAACAATCGCTAAAAAGAGCTGTCTATAAAAACGAATTAGGGATCCTTGTTTTATTTTTATACAGGAAGATAGGGGGGGCGGAGGTTAAATTAAGAAAGGTTTTTAGTATTATAGAAACATTCTATGAATCTGCATTTAATGAATCGTTTTAAAATTGCTATTGATTTTTGTAAAACTTTATAGCTATGCAAAAACAGAAATAAATCTTAGCAGTAAGTACATACGTATTTTTGAAAACATAAATTAATCTGGAATTTCTAAAAATAACCACTAGTTAAGGTCAGAAAAGTTGTCTATTCTTCCTTATGGTCTGTTTATGTAATAAAGTTTCTTCACTACACAAGTATTTGAGAGGCTATTTCCTATACATATCTATTGCACATTGTATGCAAATTTTCATTTTAACTTCAAACGCGTGATTTATCAAATTTCTGCTTTATTTGTCAAGAAAAAAAATTAATAAATCAAGCGTGTATACAAACAATTATTACCGCCTGCAATAAATTCGGTTGAAAAACAAGGAATAACAATCGTATGGTGAGCTTATACTCAAAGTTTATCCAAACAATAATTAACTTGGATCCTCGTGTACACGTCGTAAACTGTTTGTAAGCTGTAGAACTATAGAGTTTTCTCAGTTTGTAAGTATATTACGATGTACATAAGAAAGACTGAAGTAAAACTACACTTTGCTTACATACACTAGCCCTCTAGCTCTCCCTTATATTAAGTTAAAATTTAACGCATTTTTAGTTCATTTTTTTTAAAAATTGCGTTTTAATTTAGGAAAGTGAACGGATAATTTTAATATTTTATTTTCAGTGATGATCGCTGGTAAAATTTTAATACATTTATGTAATATTAAATGAAGTTATCCTCTACATAATTTTACATTTTACCCAATACTTTGAAATAATATTATGTAATTACACAAAATTATAATAATAAAATATTGTTAAATAACAAACCAGAGTCTTCATCCAAGTTTTCGCATAATCAACATTAACAGCATCGATCAAAATCAATAATCTACCAGCGACACTCGATCTCAATCGATAAATTCCCAACTAAAATTCAAACGAGCGAGCCACAAAGTCCTGGAGCACAACTCGCGTATAGACATACGTGCGCGCATATAACTCGGCTCGGTCAAAATAAACTCTTTGTCCAACGTTCAAAGTCATCCGTTCACTTTTGGCGGATCGCGTGCATCTCCTTTCAAACTGTCTGTATATATACGCGACTGAAATTCGAGCACGAGACGCCGGCTCCGTGTGTAAGCATGATTGCTCGAAAAACACCTGCTCGCGGTAAGAGAAAATCGGCTTTGTCGAAGTGAAAAAAGTAGCCAATTGAATTTTAAGTTGCATAAGTAATTATTAAAGAATTTCGATTGCCGAAAACGTTGTAAGATCGGATTTAGTCTCGCTAATCTTAAGAGGTTAGGTTGTAATCTGCAAACAGACTAGTTACAATGTTGCCGCTTAAAGGAAAATAACAGCGAGTTTAAGTGTAATTACCGGCTTGGTAAATATCAATAAATCGATGTCTCGACGCGTGCGTTAGGTAAGCGACGATGGGATTTCCTGGGTGAGCACAGCACAGCGAAGAGCCCGCTCCGCTACTGCATACACGGAGAGCTCCGTAATGAATCAAGCCTTAGTATATTTCGGGCCTATTATCAGCGATCTGATATATGCATAAACATCAGGCAGATCCCTTTATCAGCGTTCCGTAATATGTAAATTAACGTTGCAAATTGTTATTATGTAAAAGTTTAATGCCGCGAAGCGCCTGATTGCTTTTGTAAAGCAATTCGCGAGAGTTAGCCTTTCGTATAAGTTGTGTGGGTATTAGACCTCTGATTCGAATCGAACTGCTCTTTTAAATAATGTGTTCATTCAAATTTTCTAATTTTCCTTCGGCCTTTTTTTCTCCTCGTTTAGGAAGGAATTACGTGTTATTTGAGTTTGAGAGAGAGAGTATGTAATTATTTATCCAAGTTTCCAATTTAGTTTCTCGGTTTTTTATATACACGGGACTTTTTCTCGCTCCGCACCGGCCACAGGCGCGTGTCGTAATGAAACTGCTTAACGTATATATCTTGAAAATATGTGAAAAAAAATGCATAACCCACCTGTAAATCCACTTATAATCCTGTACAAGGTTTCGTTTTCGAAAGAAGGAATTTGGGAGCCGGTGGAAAAATGAAATAAAAATCGCTCTATTGAGTCATATCGCTGCGCGTACCGCATTCGGCAACAAAGATCGTTTAAACGACAGCTGAGTGAGGTATGTACGAGGGAAATTTCAAGTCGAATTATTTCTTAATTGGGTTACATTTCAAATGACTTTTTTTCAGCCCGCGCGCCTTTTTTCCGTGCCTTGAAACTTGTTTCGTTTAATATCGCTTGTACATATAATTTATTTGATTAGAGAATCGATTAGAGCTCATTGAATTTATTTCAGCCTTGGATTAATGCAAAAAATTAAATGGCTAATTAATTAAAGCTTTCTTTACGTTTTCATCACGATACTTAAAAATTATTGATAATCTAAAAAGTTTAAAATGATGAAAGCTAATGTGTATCGTAATCACATTGTAAAGAAGGCTGCAATCTGTTACTCACTTTCTATCTTTACGTTTCCTTGTAAGAGAAAACTAGTGTTTATTTCGCAGCGATAGTTAATCCTCAGGTTAGCATAATCTCAATGCATCTATAAAATCGGCCCGGCGCGTACAATCAGACACGTTTTCCAAATGCATCTAAAATCATAAACATTACCTGCAGCTTGCACACCTAGCAACAAAAACAAAAACTGCAAAAATGCTCGTCGCCAACCGGACACTCTGAAAACACCTAACATATCCGTCCATCCATCCAGCTGAAATTACGAGACACCGATCCGATAAACTCTCACTCTCTCCTGCGCACTGGCCAAACAAAAGAACTCGTCGAATTATCCCAAGGCTGCCCCCCGCCTTACCCAGCTAATCATAAGAACAGCAAGATATTTCTCCCGTGCAGTCGACGCTATATACATTTCGTTCGGCGAAATTGCCGGAGCCGATCGTTTCGCGACCTGCCGCGAGGTCTCTTAGCCCCGAGCCACGGGGCAACCTACATCGCTCGCTCGCGCCTGCCGCGCACTTTTACTCGCGGGCCGGCCTTGCTGGCGCGGCCTGAATACCTTTTGCCAGGCCGGCGGCGGCGGCGGCCCGCATCCAGAGAGCCCTTTCTCTATCGGCGCGTTTTAGAGCTCTTTTTAAAAAAGAGCCAAACGCGGATATGTCGCGGCCGAGCGAGTCCTTGGGGAAGAGGGGAAAAAACGGCCAGGAATTCGAGAGGGCCGAGAGAGGATAGGTGAGAGGCAGGCACTTTTGCGTGCGAGCTTTGATTTCAGGGAGAGGGAGGATCATTGGAGAAGTCGTTTTGTTTCTGGCTGTGTGTATGTGTGTGAGTGAGGAGCGGATCCGCGGAGGCGTGCGTGTATGACTTGTTGCCGAGGCTGCTGTTCTTCGATGGGTTTTTTTAATTGCTAGCTCGACTGCGCTTGCTTGGAAATGGTTTTGATTTTATTTGGGCAAATAGGTGCTTAGGCAGTTGTTGTGAATGAAAATTTTCAGACAAGCATTCGAATTACGATGCGTGGAATGTTTATTTAAATGTTTCAATGTTTACTAGCGCTATCGGTAATTTTGCTACTTTGGTATCGTATTATACTTATGCATTTAGTAAATTACACGGTACTAAGTATGCGGCATAACAAGCCTTTTTATAAAACTTACGAGTACGACTAAGTTTTAAGTAAACTTCAGCGGAATACGTTAACTCTTTTAACTACTTTGTTTTGCATTAAAACGCACGAGTCCAAGATATGAATGCGGAATATGCTTTTGCTGATTTTCGCTTAGTGGTATTAAATAGTTAGACAATTTATTAATCATAAAAGTCGTAATTAACATAAATATTTGGTTAATATTGGTTTAAATATAAAGTTTGCGAAAAATTTATGTTGTTATAAATTTTAAACTTTTTTACATTAACTAGTTTTTAAATTCTTCAAAATTAACATTATAATTCAAGTCTTAATAAGTATAAAAAAAGGATTTAATTCGTAAGAAATATTTGTCCTAATTATTATACAGAAAAGCTTAATTCGCAAGATAAGAAATTTGCAACATAAGGCAGTAGGCCACTGGTGTAGTCGATGTAATATATAAAAAGGATTTCTTTTTATCACGGAGCGTCAAAGTTGGCACGATTTATGAACTCGACATTGCCGCGCAAGAAGAATGAACAAAGGGAGGCGACGCCCGAAAAGTTTGGGGACCTTTTTCTTCAATTTTCACTAATGATGTCCTTAATTAATGAACGAGGAAGTGCCTTTTCTACGTGATCCTTGTACAAATTTGTTTATCTTCCAAGACAAATAAGCTTTTATAATCTATGGTGTTTATGACAATTGAAACTGTATCTTTATTCGAACATAATCTTTATTTATGTTTTACGCAAACAATTAATTATGTTATTTATCATTATAGTATATTAGTTATATATAGTATATCAGTTATATTACACTTATAATATTAGATAGACATAATCAAAGTAGTACTAACGAATTGAAATGTTAGTAATGCAATAAAATTTTTAATTTTTTTCAGAAAAAATAATAAATATGGCTATTATTTAATAATTAACTGATAGAGTTTTTTTTGGCTATACACAAATTTGAGTATACGTCGTAGTAACATACGGTTTTTACCTTGTATTAAATGATATTTTTTTTAAATATTACTACAATATAATTTCCAATCATTTAAAATAGAATCCAGGAGTATAACATTTTTTAATATCAGTACAGCTTGATTTTAACTTACGAATTTTTAAGCAATCAGCAGAGCCACACCTGTATATAACTTTTTATAAAAAAAAAGACAATTCCAACTTTCTACAAATACAGCGACACCTACTCCCAAAACTTTCCGTCACACC
>JAPYZA010001308.1:0-21592 GCA_030522685.1 Eupelmus azureus | reverse complement strand
CCACCCGGCGAGCTCGGCGTATTTATTTTTCTCATCACAACAAACATTTTGCTTTTGCGCAACCAAAAATACCTCTCCCCCCGATATTCCTCGTCTCTCGCTTCTTGCACCCTTCTTTCCGCGCGTGCACGTGCTCCGCTCGTGTGTGCAGCCAGCGAAGAGAGCCCGACAAGCAGCAGCAGCAGCAGCGGCGGCGGCGGCAGCAGCGCAGACCGGACCTCGGCTATTCGCTGCGCGGCCTCGCCTCTTTCTCTCGCTCCATCCCTCTCTTTCTCTCTCTCTCTCCGCGCATTGCTCCGCTCTCTGTCTCTCTCTCTCTCTCTTCTTCTGCATTTTTGTCTATCTATCTCTCTTAATTCTCCTACCGCCCCCCTTTTTTCTCCCTCTCTCCAGCGCTGTGCGCGAGCGCGCGTGTGCGTGAGGCGAGTTCGCCGCATTGCATCTCCTCTCTCTCCTCTATGTCGTCCGGTGCTGCTGCTGCGCGAGTTTTCGGTTGGGAGAATTTTCGGGTGGCGGTGTGAGTTTTTTTTCCTGCTGCCTGCCTTTTTTCTCCGCGCTTTCTCTCTACGCCCCTCTTCCCTCCTTTCGTTTTTATCCGGGCGAGGTTTGCGAGAGAGAAAGAGAGAGACTGCGTTATCGTGTAAGTTAATTCGAGCAATGGATGAAACATGAATTGCTTGGGCTTATATGGTTATTAATGGGCCCGTGATTTCATTTTGATTTGTTTATGGCCTGCCTTTGAAGTCGCGCGCGCGGCTGCCCTGCTCCGGCCGATGAGATTTTTTTTCCCCCACCGATTCACTTTTTATTTCGCCCGAGCACACTCTCGCTCGCTTTATACTAATAACGCGCATTAATGATATATTTTGGTATGCAAAGTATTTTAAATGTGTTTCAATGTTGCCTTAAATTGCCGCGAACTCTTCGGGCCTGGTAATTTATCTTTTTAGCCGGGCTCTCCTTTTCGCGAAACTGCGCGTAATGTAGAATGCGCGCGTATATATAATCTACGGTAATAGACATAAAATTCTTATCAGATCGGCGAGGGCAAAAAGATCGCTTAAGATTTGATATTCTAAAAAAGCTGAAGATGTAATTTTATTCGTGGAGAAAAAAAATTGGTTAAATAACCGGTGACTGAAAAATTTCTGCGAAACGCAGTGAATGGCTCTCGCGTTTTAGATCCGTTCTAAATAGGGGTTATTCGAAGCGGAATTTCAGGTAGTACGATGACGCGACTATTTGAGCTGCATTTATCGCGGCTCGCTAAGGGTGCTGTATATGTATATTGTACGTTTGTTATTAGATTTGATGTCTCTTATATAAGCCACGCACAGCTTGTTGATAAATTGAAATCGCGACGTGTAGAAAGTTATAGCTTTAGTCTTATTCACTTGCGATGGAAAAAAACGTGCCTTTCAATTGCAAAAATACGACTGACAGTTGCCGTTTCGTAATTAAATGTTACTCAACTTTCAAATTGATAATAAATAAAGTTATAAATTGACGTATAATGTTTACAAATAGTATAAAGAATGATGTGCAGAGAAATGCTATGGGTTTGAAAAAACATATTGGATTGGCTAAAGATGTATAAAGCTTTGATTCAATAGTAATGTTTTTCATAAATATACTCCAATGAAGTATAAATATCAAATGATTCAACTTATAAGTAACTTTTAAAATAGATAAGAAATGAAAATATGACATAAATAATAGTGCATTCATACTCCAGGCTAATAGGTATAGTCAAATGTGTGTCTGACTAGATTCGTCTATTTTCTACTTTCATGTACAAAGCTGTATTTTGTTAAGAAAATTCAACGACTAAAACGGGGAAGCATTTTTAACTATTTCAATATATTTTATTACAATTTATGTAACTATATTAATACCATTATTTAAATATTAATAATAAAAAAAAATGAAGTGTTTCTTACATAGTTTAAGATGAGTCTTGAACAGCAAGTCGTAATGCATCGGCATCTCAGATATCTCCCACTATATTTGTGAATTTTAATTCTGAAAAACATAAAAACATCAAACATTAATCGTAAAATTATAAACTTCACCAAATAATGATACAAGAAAATTTATTTAGAAACCTTATCAGAAAAAAAATCTTAATTTTATCTAGCTCCCTCAGTAGGCACATTAAGTCAAACTACAACTCTACCTATTACCATACCCACGTAACAACGACAACTCAAACGCATCATTCCAAGCCCACGGTCTAGCCTAATTGTTTGCGTCCTGCATTCCCAACCCACGACCGAACCGAAAAAATCGCTCATCTGATTTTAATACAATGTTAGCCCCCCCCCCTTCCCCCCACATATAACCCGCAACCTCGCGCCTTTCTCTCTACTATACGTTTTTTGCGGCAGCCGTCGTCCGGAAACGGAGAGAGACGGGGCCAGGCGCAAAATGTATATATACAGCGCAGATATCGCGGCGCAAGTAGAAAAGTAATAAGCACTTTGTAACAAGTTCGAGAAAACATCGCTCCCCTACTTTCTCGAGCTTCCGCGGAGCTAATTATCGACTCTCTACTCCCGCCTTCTGCTCCTCGCAGATAGCGGCCCGAGAAAACGCGCGACTAAACGGCCCCCGCGCGTAAGCGCGCGCTCCCGTCGGATGCGTTCACCGCGCTGCCTTTTGCGCTGCTTTGTGTGGCAGGATTTTTCAGTGGGATTCGATGAGTGAGCTTGTGAGGGAGTTTTTGGGGGAGTTGGGTGGATTGGTGGTCAGAATGGTCTTAATGCAATTTATTTGGTCTTTTGAGTAAAATTTTTTGTAAAGAATGAATATGCTTTTGATCTAAATATAGATATTAATAAAATAAATTGTCACTGTTTGAATGACTTTATTATATTATTGGTGGTCTCAAAATATTTATAGACAATTAAACTATCTTCATTATAAAGAATAAACTATTTTTGAATAACTTCTCGGTTGAAATATTATCAGACAAAGTGTCTATTATTGTTAACAGACAACATATAGAATCAGGGATGGGCATACAGTATTCGACAATTTAAAAAGTATATGACAATAT
The DNA here is from genome assembly GCA_030522685.1 of Eupelmus azureus. Classification (NCBI taxonomy): domain Eukaryota; kingdom Metazoa; phylum Arthropoda; class Insecta; order Hymenoptera; family Eupelmidae; genus Eupelmus; species Eupelmus azureus. The sequence continues at coordinate 18,534 of JAPYZA010001308.1, read as the reverse complement.
GTATTTTGTATTTATATTTAAAGAGTTAAATGAATTTGCCGACCCCTACATACAGTTGACAAACTAATGTCTGTCAATTTACAATACTACACAATTACACTTTGAGAAAGATTCCATTTATAATAATCCAAAACATCGATGACAATATTACAATAGAATTCGCATTTAGCAAAATTTATTATTAACATTTGCTAATGAAGTAGTTTTTACCTAAATCATAATTTTATTAGTCTAATCTTTGTAAATCTGTGAATTTTGATGTAAAATAGTACCAAGACTTTACAATTTCACTATTTTTTTTTTGTATAAGAAAGGACAATATTCTAATAACATAAAATTTGATTACCAACATTTATAAAATCTTTTAAAAACTTTTTATTTTGGTTTAAAATATAGAAGAAAATGGAACTAAACTACACTTTTTAAGTTCCATTTTTTTTACACTTCAAGAAATAGAATACCAAATTTTAAACTAATTGCATTTTAAATTTACATATTCACTAAGTTATAAAAATTTTAAGACTTAGTTTTTGTTTATTTCTTAGCTTGTATCTTAGATTAAAAAATAAATCGTTTTTTCACAAAATCTCTGTATATGCGAGGAAAAGTTGCACTATTTTCAGGATAAACTCTTTATTCATTTAATATACAAATAATTGATGTCCTTCAGTATTTTTTATGTATAAATGCTGAAATCAAGTCCTTCAAATGAAAAAAATGAAAAAACTAATTTCATTTAATGTTTAATCTTAGTTGAAGTTGATAAGATAAATTTGTCTTTTTTTTAAGATACTTATTGGCATTTTATATTAATTCGAAGTAATTTTTTTAGCAAAATGAACTTTTACGATTTTTTTTAATTGAATGATCTTGATCTTAACCGTAAGATAAACGAAGATAAATAAAAAAGCCTTTTAAATAAAAATGCTCATAAGTTGAATAATTTGGGTTTGCAAACAAAATTCAAAATTTATCATACTCGGATGTTTTAGAAAGATGCACAGAATTAGAATGACGCTAGTTTAGATATTAGCAGATTGATACTAAGAATTATGCAGTTTTGGTGATCAAACAAATAAATTGTGAGATTAGCTTTAAATTTAATTGGTGATAACTGCGTACAGTAAAATGTGTTTCTTATAGTTTGTGAAATTCTTGACTGCATAATTATTAATCCTCTTTATATTTCCTTGAAGATGGAGGTAAATACAACGCCCGAAACACCGAATAATAAATCATCTGAATAGTTTGTGGCTATCAATAAAGCCTTTCCTTATTTAAATATTTTGATACTAAGAATCAGCTATAAGCTTATTTTGTAGAGTAATTTTATTTTAAATTTTGGTCTTCAATAACTATATCAGAAACGCATCGTATATAGAAGATATTTGGTATGTGTAACTGATATGATAACCTACATTTATACCATTAATAAAATGGAATGTATTCTAATAAAATTGTTATTTATGAAGGATATTGGTTTTAAAATTTTTATAGGTATTAACTGAGTGTAGTTGATCTATTTTCTAACGGTATTTTTTCAAACGATTAAAAATGCGTATGATCTCATAAAGTATCTAAAACCCTTAAATACGCGAAGTAATTAAGCTCTTAACTGCTTTACTTAAAACTGAAGCTCGTAATTCAAAAGTGTTTTACGGGTATTTCTCGCTTTGCTTTCTTTCTTTTCCTGTAATCAAACTTCTTACAAGTGCATTCGTTTAATTTACATAATTCGAGTCAAACGAGAAAAAACTCGAAATAAGTTTCTGTATCATCAAAGCACCGCTTTAAAAATACTAGAAAGTAATACTCTAAAATAACTTATAGAAGTTTTGCAAAAAAGCTGTACCGTAAGTTATATTTTATTTTACATTAAAAACACATTGAACGGTATATTAAAACACAATATTTCTCTATATAAAAGAGTTATTTACATAGAATTTTCAATTGAAAGAAAACCTTTTGAATATGCTAATAATTTATTTATTAAATTTAATCTACAAGTATTGGAAGCAAAAGTTTCTTTATGATAAAATAACATTAAGCACAATTTTATTAATTTTAATGCAAAAGTGCACGGGATTTTTTGTTTGCATTTAATGAAACTTTACCTCCTTATTTAATCCGATGCCCATTAATACATGTACATAAAGAATTAAAAAATTAAACCTTTCCAACACCACCGACAATACGATCCACAGATCACCCAGAAAGTTAAAATTAAATCCGCAAATCCTCACCCTAAACGATCAAAAAACACGAGACACCCAAACGTCACAGTCCAAAACGATCACCCCGACCTATCCCAAACCGTTCTTAACAAGCGCTCAGCCCTTCTCCAACCTCCACCCACTTCCTCAATTCCACCCCCGCCGCAAACTTCGAGAGCTCCCTTCTCCTCTCTCTCTCTTTCTCTCGAAAAAATGAAGAAATAGAGCTGGAAAGAAGGGCGCCGTGGCAGTAAGCCCGCGCGCGCGTCCTGTAAGAGCCCTTTACGGAAGGCCCGTCAAACTTTCGCCCTTCTCCTTTTCTCGCCCCTCCGTCTCCTTGGCGCGTCTTTGTGGGGAGGAAAAGGGCTGGCAGAAGTGGGAGAAGCGAAAGAGAGAGAGAGAGAGAAAGAGCAAGAGAGCGCACGATTGAGGGATGCGCGACACAAGGGGGCTGCCGCGGCGCCGGCAACGTGACTCGGTCTGTGGGGCAACAGGTGTGCACAATACGCATAATGAATGCGGCACACGCGTGTGCCCCGCGTGTGTATACAGAGCGCGCACGCGCCGGCAGGGGCCTTTATTGCATTTGCATGCGTGTGTATCCGCGGGAAAAGGGACCTTTTGACGACTGGAGTCGAGAGATATTCCATAGGCTGGGGGAATTTACGCGCGCGAGGATTTCACTGGGTCAAGGGCCAATTAGGCGGTGGTACGGTATTGTGGCTTGGGCGGACGATGATTTCATTAGGAGGAAGGCGAAGGGGGCGATGGGATAGAGGAGATAAGGTGTAGGGGTCGAATGTGTGCTATTAAGGTTTTGCATAATTGCGGCTAAATGTTTTGCCATGTATTATTTGCGCGTTATGAGCGCGCTAAATGAGCGGCTTGCGAACTTGTAATTTGCCTGCATTGCTGGATTCCCGGGGGTTTATTAAGTTGAATTTTGACGAGGTAAGATGGATTTTATCTGAGGAGAGGTATCTTGTGTTATTGATGGGGAGATTCGGATCGGTCATTATTCGAAATTCATATTAATATTTACGGATTATGCGTGAGTAAATTAATAAGAATCACTTACAGGTGAGGAAGTACTTTATATACTTTAAAACGCTATGAATTATAAAATTTATGTCTTTACTAAGAATAAATTATTATGTACCGGAGCTTGACTATTTACTCATCTCAACATTCTTAAGTATTTTAACAAAACAATGTTTGCAAGGACCGTAATTCAAAGTTTGAATTTGCATAGCTATTAATTAAACAAATAACACAAGATAAATATTAAAATACTTCTCATTGTATAATTTTCATTTTGCAACTTAGTTTAACATCTTTTTAAGAACTCAAGTATTGTTAATAATGACTCGCTCATTCTATAATGAAGATTACTTCTGCTCGCGCATTATACGGTAACTTTCCGCAAAACTAATTTACCGTACGGCGCTTATAATTTTTTGGAACTAGCAATTTTTTCGAAAATGGCCACACCATTAAGACATTAAAATTCTGAAAGTTACCGAGATCATTTATATCTGACCTCTTATACGTACGTAAGCGCGTAACGCCAATATTAAAATGTAACGATCGAAAAGCGTGCGCGCGCGCTCGCTTCGCGGCAAGAAAAATTATTACACAATTCATGAAGTGCGACATAATGACTGTTATAACGCTAAATTGAAATACGGAGCTCGCGCGGAATTGTGAGCGTTCTTAAATCATAATTTCGTCATTTCTTTTAAATAAGGCGAAAAAGAAGGGGGCACCGAAAAAAGGAAAAAGCCCGCTCAAAAGTGAAGGTTCGCTCATTAATCACGCGTTATATGTATACGAAAAATTAATGCAATTTTTTTCGACTCAACGGCTTAATCCCTCTCACTGCCGGGCCGTTGCCGTGCGCGGCTCGCTTCCTCTCACGGGTAAAAGTATAACGACACCGGCCCAAAAGTTCCTCTACGTATTCTCGCAATTTTCTCCTCTCTCTCGCGCTCGGGCGTTTATATGCCGGGAAGGCGCGATTATGTATACAGGCACGAGTCTATATGTCGATCGTGATGATTGCGAGAATGAAAAGTCGCGAGATGAATGTGAGGAGTCTGATATCTGCAGTATATTGTAGAATGATTGTGCGTTAATGAAAGCTGGTATTTTAGAATTAATATGTAAGTAGATGTATGCCGAGTACATTAAGGCATTATGTCTTTATAAAACATGTGTACTTTATTATCATATATTTATTCATATATATTGTAACATTTTAATTATTTTGTAAGTTTTTGTAAGTTATTTAAAAAATATTATTGATTTAATTTTAATTTGTTTACGTGATTTTAAAATTTTGAATGTTTGCATTTCTTAATTACTATTTTAAAACCTTGAAATCTATGCATACCGAAAAATACCGATATTTCGCAACACCAAAAATTTGTTTTACATTAAATAGCCAGCACATGTAATCCGGGTCTTAAAATGGTAATCAAGAAATGCAAAACCACAATCAAAAATGTATATTAATGCCCCATTTGAAAATCCCAAAATTCCCCCAGACGCGAAATTCGTTAAAGAACGCAAAAAATTCCAAATACACGAAATTTAATTTCGAAAGAACTTCATCTCGAGCACACCTCCCGCCGTGAATTTTCCTAAAAATTCCAATGCATATTAATTGAATTTCGCAAAAAAATTCAAGAATTTCCGTATTTTCCATCTTCCTCCTGCCTGTAACAGGCCGTATATATAACCCGTAGCCTCGCGCACACGCCCGGCCCGCTACTCGCTCCTATACGTACTTTCACCCTCTCTCATTTTTTTTTCCTCTGGACTCGCGGCGCGCGCGACCCACGCCCAGCGCCTCCCTTCGGCTCTCCCTTCCCACTCTTGCTCTCTTTCTCTTCCATCTTTTTTTTTTTCCAAACCTCGCCGCTGACGTAGCTCCGTCCAATCGGCAGTTGGATACTATTTGATATTGGACCGCCGCGGCCGCTGCTGCTGCTGCTGCAACGGCGGAACGCAATCAGAATAGTAATTAAGGATTCGGTTAACGCCGCTCTACGGAAGAGCGCGGAACCTAATTTAAACATACAAAGGTGCAAGGCGCCTGTGTGCAGCTCGCGCATGTGGGTATAAGGGTTTGTAGGTCCGGGAGAGAAGAGAAAGAGAGAGCTTTGCCAGAAGTCGTGTAGGAAGAACATCCGAGGGAAAGAAAAAAAGGGGTGAGACGAAAGAGAGAGAGAGAGGCGGAGGAGGGGGGAGGGTTGGTACGTGGTGGAGGAAGGATCGAGGGGGATTGCTGAATCGGATGCTTTTATACTTTTTATGCCTGGGCGCAGGCTGGCTGGGTGCAGCAGCCTGTGCGCAAAAAGCGGAATTACTTGGTTGGATTGAGTGCATTTGCTTAGCAAAGGCGATTTTGCGCGGCTCCTGTAGCTTTGGATCCGCGCGCTGTCTGTAATTTCAAAGATTATTGGTTGAGGTTGTTTTATTTTTTGTTTTGGATTATTTTCGGAATGGTTTTGCGAGCTTTGGTAATGACTGTAATAACGCGATGTCACGAATTTGAAATTTTCGTTGCGAACTTTGGGAACCGGATGTTTGTCTTTACGAGGTGGCCTGGTAAAGTATTCATGGTAGTATTTTGAATGCAAGCTATGCTGGTATGTTTTAGAATGCTAAGCATCTGCAATGCAGATTTGCAGGAAATTTGGCTGATCTTGGAGAACGGCGTGTACAAATTTATGGTTTCTGTTATTGGGCTTTAATGATAGGGTTATTATTACAAGAAGCATTCATTTTAAATTTTTGTTTAAGTTTTAGAAATATCAAAAATTGTCAATAACAACGCATTCATAAATAAATCAATTAAAATTGTCAAAGTAACGCATTCATAAATAAATCAATTAAAAAGGCTTAATGTGCAGTTCATCCATTTGAGAACAGAAGTAAAGTTTAAGCACCAAGTACTTTTCAAATACCCCCAAGAATATTAGATCTACAATATCAGATTTCATGACATCCATCTACTAATTCGACAGTCCAGAAAAGCCATCAAATCAATTCTTATCCTACAGACTTACGACATCTCCTATCAAAACTGCCTGCCTAACACCACCATCACACGAGAAATCGCTAATTTGCAATAACTCAAACAAGTCTAAACCACCCCCACACAACACCCAGTCCTAACCTTCACTCATCCCTCAAACTATCAACCGACATCAATAATCAAACTCTCGCGCGTAAACCTCCTCCCCGGAGCAAGCCCAGCAATTTTCGCTCTTCTAACTGGCCCGACATCAATAACCCCCGCCCCCCTAGCGCCTCCTCCGCATTTTTTGTTTCCTTCCCACCTCCTACGCACGCTCACTCCATCGACGATTTCGGCTAACGCTGCACTCACCTAACCTGCTCCATCCTCGCTCTCTATACACCCAAGAGCCGGCGGGCGCATCCCTCATCGACAGATGAATTTCGTCATCCAAACTTCGGCCCGACGTCAAAAAGAAAAGGATCAGCCCGGCGTCAGGATTGACAGGCTCGCAGGTCCGACGGGAGGCGAAAGTCGCGCGCGAGCGGAGGGGTATTTTTCGCCGGGCGCTCTCTCCTCTCTCTTTCGTCCGCGCGCTAAAGCGAGACGGTAAATTCGTCGCCGAGAGAGAGAGCCCAGTGGTGGGGCGCTCGCAGACGCGGGCTATCAGACGGCTGCCTGCAACTCGGCATGGAAAATAGGGGAGGCAGAATTCCTCCACTCTTTTCTCCTCGCTCGATTTCGAGCGCTATAAGCTAGAGAACGCCGGCGGCGGCGCTGGCTCCTTCTTTCTTTCTTTCCTTCCCTCCTTCCTCCTGCACTTGCGCGCGAGCTTCTGCATCTAGCGAGCCGCGAGAGACGCTCCGAGTATCTCTCGCCCTCCCACGAGTTTCGCCGGTGTATCAGCGAGAGTCTCTCCCTCTCCCTTTGATTCTCGCTTTTCATCGGAACGCGCGTTCTTCCCTTCATTTTTGCGCAGGCATAAGCGCTCGGCTCGCCGCGAATTTCATCGCTTTTTTCTCCCCCTCCGATTTTTCCGGCGTACAGTCGTATCCTTTTATTTTTTGTTCCTTTCCTATATCGTCGCGCGCGCGTTTCTGCGCCCGCAGCCGCTTTTTTTCTCCCGAGCGCGAGCTTTTTTCCCACTCCGCGCGCGTCCTCCTTGCGCTCGCGCGTTTTTTTCAGCGCTCCGGCGCGTTGGATTTTCGGGAGAGACAGAGAGAGAGAGAGAGAACCAGCGCTCGGCGCTGCAGGTGGAAGAGGGACGGAGATAGACGCGTATATACGTGTACGGACGGACGGGAGAAGAAGCGAGCGAGAAATGAGAGAAAACAAAAATTGGCCGACCAATGGGGGAGGAGGAGGCCAGAGCGAACGAGGGAGGGAGAGTGTATATACGAGAGAGAGAGAGTCCTGAACGAAAAGATCTGACAACGTCGCGGCAGTTTTTGTTTACCGCACGGATCCAGCAGCGACGATGACGAAGGAGCGCCGCCGCCGCCGACGCCGACGATCGCGTCGGCCCTCCTCGCGCGTTCTATATCTCGATGACGGAGCGCGATGACGAGCAGCGCGTTGCGATCGGTTGTATATAGCGCACTAAAAGCGAGTTCGTTCGGAAGTCTTGCGAAAACGCGGGCGATATTTTTTGCTTAGAGGTTTTTTTGGAGCTGAGGTGTGTGTGGCGAGATGCGCAGATTCGGGGATGGGATTGGAGGAGTGGGGGATTTTGATTGTTTGTTGGATGATTTTGAAGTGGTGGAGGGGGAGTTTGATGTGGGTGGGTGTGTATGGGCAGATGAATTCGAGGTTTGACGACTGTTTGGGTGTAGGTTTTGACGTTTTGATGGGAAGATTTTATGGATGAATTATAAAGTTGGCTCTTATGGCACTCTGTTAGAAGCTTTAGGTGCAGTCGCATTGAGTAGGAGTTTTTTTTCAATGTTTGTGAAATTGTAATCATCGATTCTGTATTTTTAAATTTTTACACCGCTTATAATAATAACCATCATTTTTTTTAATTTAATTTATAATGCAACATAACATAATAATAGTATTAATTCTAGTTTTATTTATAAAAGTTTTACAGTTGTAAAACTTGTATTTTAAACATAGTTCAACAATATCAAATAAAGTAATTTAAGAATTCAATACTATTATTCATGTCATAAGAAATATGGTTATCAAGTTCAAGGTCAATATCGTACCAATAAATACAAATGGTTTCTAAAAATTTACTTCCTTTAAGATTTTCTAATAATAGAATAAAAGTACTTAAAAGTAACAAGGTCGAAAATTGAGTTACAAAGTCTGTACAATATTTATGACGCTGCAACAAACTTTTAAGTTATTCAAATTTTATTATAATTCTGTCGTTATCTGTACATTAAAGTAATTTTACGAACTTTTGTAGTCCAAAATATTATTACTAATTAATATTGCGTATTGAAATCTTTGATAAAACTTTTCCAGATAAAAAACTTTTGAAACTCAATTCGGATTATATTATTTGCAGTTACTACTTACAAAAACACTTCTTAAAAAACTAAAAAATAGTAAACTTTCAAAATTTATCTTTGGCGTTTGCGACACTTCACAAAAAAGTCCACACTTCTACATTAGCCAGAACGATATTTTATACTTAATGAAATTTAAAATGCATATCCCGCATTCAATATTTTAATGTACACATTCAGTCTGAAATGGAATTAAATTATGCGAAAATTCAGTTGAAAGAAGTACCGACCTTAAATTATTTTATCACCTCAAGATAAATACACTGCATTTAATATTTTTTACGACCCCATACATTCTTGCTTATAAGTTTGAATATCTTCAACTGGCTCGCAATTAAAATTATTAATATTCAATCCAACCTAACCGGATAAATTCACACAAATCACATAATTACCTCCTCACTTATAAGGTACAATTTATTTTTCCAAAAAATTTTAACCAACTCGCGCACCCATAAAACATTTTCGGACCGAAAGAATAATAGCACGTTGTTATTCACTACGACGATTAGGCGGGCTTTTTTATTGCTCGCGATTCTTATCCTGTTTCGCGGGAGGCGCGAGAACCTGACCCATATAACATAATGTACGTGTATGTAAGTACGGACGATTTCGGTGGGTCTGTATATCTGGCTAAGTATGGCCGATCTCAGAGCCGAGATCGCCGAGTGTTAAATGTTCTGGAGATCGTCCAATGCTCGAGCGGGCGCGTTATTTTCAACCTTTTTCTTCCCGTTCGATGAGCTTTACGGGATTTAAATGACCGCTTGGTTCTTTTCCACTTTGGCGCCCGGCTTTTTTCTTCCGCGCGCCTCGGCGAATTCCTCATTCGAAGTAAACAGCCCCGCGCGGTCACTGGATAATTCAGCTAATTTTGGCGAGTCGCTTTATTGTAATGGCGCGAGGTTAATTTTAGTTTATCGGAACGATCTTACCTTGTTTGAGACGATGGGAAGTATTTTAATGCGGATTTATTTGCTTCGCGTTTTATACGTTATTATTTCAGAAAATGATCTAATTATATTGATGCTTATGTGGGAATTGCGTGGATGTAATATTCAAGTTGTTTACAAATAAGACGCTTAGCTTTCACACTTTTTAATATCGAAGTGAAATGAAAAATTACCATGAAATATTGTTTTTATAATCTTTATAATCTTTAACGATACAATTTATTTTATAACCATAATGTAATCATTTATTTTGATAATATCTTGAAGTTAAAATTATAAAATTATAGCCTATGTGATTGTTTTCTTCAAATTTTTTATTTAATTTTAAAGATGTTAAATTATTTTAATTGGCTACTTTATGCAGCGTAAAACATTAACAAATTTTTTTATTTTACTAAATTCAAATTTAAATTGAATTTTAAGAATCGTGACTTTATTAGCATGCGTAATCCAATTAAAATACCGCATACGTTATATTGTAATTATACATTAATAAACACTGTTGAGGTTTTGTTTAGAGACGCTCTAATTTATGTTATTGATTCGTTCTATAAAAGTAATAAAATAAAAATTTACTGATTCATATTTAAAAATATCATTAAATATTGCTAATGGAAGTTTAAAAGTATCTTCAATCATATCGTGATTGTTTTTTCATATAACGATAAAACATTTTTTTTCAGCGACTGTTTTTACAATTAAGCCAATAATTATTATTCATAATACAAAAGTTAATTTTACGAAACAGTTATTCTAATTTATACAAATATTCTAATGTGGTAAAAATCTTAGAACGTTTCTTTTCTTTTCAGTGCACGCGAAGAAAACGTAAATTTACTTTCGTGACATTTTACTATAGAGTTTGCACACCAATCTATGAAGCCCATCCATTCTTGTTAACTTAGGTAACGAAACTCTTAATTTCGGTATGAATGACATCGCTAATTTCTACAAAATTACACCCAGTAAATTTTTCGCCGCGAAAATGCAAAATTAATTAACGAATCAGCCATTAGAATAAAAATATTGTACGAAACAAATTTACCCCAGCATATAAAAAATATTTGTTAATTGAAAACATTAAAAAACAAAACGACCTAACTAAATAACTAATTAAAATATACATTTCAAATATCTACCAGTTTTACACAACGTAAATACATCCGAATCAAGCGCACGGAAGAATTTCTCTTTGTACGATTTTTCATTACCTTATACAGCCGAGGCGAGGAGCAAGAGACGGCAGAGGCGAACACGAAAAAGGATTCTTTAATTAAAAAAGTACCCGAAAAAAGGAGTATCCGTCTGGCGGCGGCGGCGGTGGCGGCGGCCGATCGCGTGACCGGGATCGAAGTCGCGAAGGTGTAGAAAATGGAATAATTAAAAAGAATTAATGGCGATGGCATCGCGCCGAAATCGCGTGATTAGACGACGCACACAGCAGCGGGCGAACTTCAATTTGACCCATATGCTCCCCCCAATCTTCCTTTTTCCTCCCGCTCCATCTGCTTCTCTCTTCTTCCTTTTCTCCGCGAGGCACCTGCACGACACGCCGGAATATCTTCTCCCGCCGTCCGCTGAAAAACTTTTCCTAACTCCTTGCGTGCGCGCTGCAGCTTCTAGCGAGTAACTTTTTCATTATGCGCGACGAAATCGTCAGAGGAAGGATTCTTTGGGAGGTTTGATCGCGGCGGCGATTGCGCACGTGATTTTTGGGTGGTCGTTCGGAGAGAAATTATAGGGGGGAGGGGTATTTTTATCGCCGGAGCGGTAAAAGAAAGCTTTAGTTTTGAGCGGCTTTCGAGCGCTGACGCTAAGCCTCGATATATGTTCATGTGAAAATTATATTAAAGGATTGATTAATGGGTTTGAAAAAAGGCGGTAAGATGTTAATAAAGGTTTTTTACACGTAATCAGATTTTTTACGGCATTGCATTGCATAGTTGAAAATTGGATATTTAATAAATATTGCTTGTGAGGAAAATAAACTGCGAAGTATTTTGTGTAAAATTCAATGAATATAATAATAAGTTCGACGGAGGGAACTGGTTTTACGCATAAAGTAAAAATTTGAGGGTATGAAAATCTTGAGAGTGTGATATAAATTTTTTACGTTATTTTCAACTTTGAAGACTTTTATGTCTTCGATTTAAAGTGTTTTATACTTTGACACCTGACTGATAATAAAAAATTTTTTTCGAAATTTTTTAAAAACATTATTTAAGGATAAATGTCAACATTATGTATACATTTAAGTAGTGGAATGACAGTTTAATGAAAAAAATATTAAATATTTTCGAAGAACAGCTTTGGTAATACCCCTATTAGGACATTCACAATGTACACTAATTTTGTTAAAATAAAATAATATAAATTAATATCAAAAACATATAACACATTTAATTTTAAAGATCATTTCTGCGATGTAACAAGTACTTCAAAGCGTCCGCTTTTTTAATTAAGCTCCAAAGCCATCATCTTCTCAATTGACACCTTTATCTTCACACCTCCAAATTAAACTTTCAAATTTGCGTTTCATCAATTCAATTCGATATCATAACGCAAACCATAATTTCACTTCGCGAAGCCAAGCATTTCCATACTAAAGCGATCCCCGCCACGCAACAGCCACATCCAAACGAACGACATCAACAAGAATTCGCTTTTAAGCAACGAATCCCAAACACCGGCACGCACGCCCAAAACGCCAACAAAATCTCATTTGCAAAAATTTCGTACTCGGCTGCGCGACTCCCCGCGCCTAACGAGCGCGATACGGCCGCGCGAAAAATTGAAAAGCGCATCAGCGTCACTTCATAAAGCTCGAAAAGCCCGCGCGCGCTGCCATAAAGCCCGTGCGCCGGCCAAAAAGGAAGGGTCACACGTGCGCGCGGCTTTAAACTCTTCATCATTCAGCTGGTTTAACGCGCGAATCTAATTACCCGCTCGGCCGCCGCGTCAAAGCAAATCTTTTTTTGCTCGCGCGCGCGCAGCCGGCGAAACCCGAAAAACCGATTTTCGCGACATTATATCACTTGCGCGCTCGGCTTCGCGGCGCCGAAAAAAAGCTCCCGGCTGCGCGCCATCTAATTAAAGACGCGAGGGCTGGGCGTGTACGAGCGCGGGGGCCGCGAGAAAAAAAAAGGAAAAAATTAAATAAAATACAAGAGAGCTAGCGCTAATACCCGCGATAACGAGTCCTACAAGGGGCTGCAAAATACGCGAGGCCGAATTAAAAAATCTGCTTGCCCGGGCTAGCCCTCTTGAAAAAAAGGAGAGAAAAATATAAATAAAAAAAGAGAGAGAGAGAGAGGGAAGCAAAACAAGCGAAAGAGTAGGGAGCGCCGGTAGCGAAGAGCAGCGGGAGCCTCTCTTTTTCCTTCCCCGAGCCCGAAAAGCGAGCCTGGCACATGCAGAGCGCCGGAGAGAGAGAGAGAACGAGCGAGGCCGGATAGAGAGAAAGGAAGCCTCGCGTCCAGGCCAACGCGCGCAAGTTGTCGGAAAAACTCTCTCTTCGGGGGTCTGCGCAGAGTCGCCCCCGCGCTCAGCACTCGAGCTTCCGCTCGGCGAGGAGGAAAAGGCTGTGCATCCACTCTATGCGTGCGTGTATGTGTGTGGCTGTGCGTGTATGTGTGTGTTTTTAGGCAGGTTGGTCTGTGTGAGTGTATTTTTAGGCAGCAGAATAAATTATACGAAGTGTGCGCGCGCGCAAAAAAGCGTATACAGTCCCAGAGCTCTTTTCTTTCTCTCCTTGGCGCGGGCGCGGTTTTCTTTTTTTTTTTCGTTTTTTTTTTTTTGTTGCCGTTTTAGATTGTTTATTTACAAAGCGCCGTGTAGCTGGAATGTAAAGAGTAGAAATGACTGTAAAAAGCTGCGAGCGTGAGATCCTGGGACTGCTTACCGCCAGGGAGACTGGATTATTTATTGCGTTGATATTCTTTTCATTCTGAAAAATGTATTGCTTTGTTTGGACAGCTAATTATCAATGTGACGTGTGAACTTGTTAGAACGTGTTCAGGTTTTTACGCCTGGAGAATTTGTAAATATGACGAAAGCTGCAAGTTTGGCCCGTATATATTGTCGTAGCTTAGTCGTTTTATAAGTCTCAGAGCTGTGTATATAGCGAAAGAATTTTTAGGGAGGGTCATAGTCTACAACTCGTAGACATATCCATTTAACTTTCAAGACTACCTACAAAGAAGAATGTAACAATGTTTCATATAACTCACGAAATAAAATTCTTTTTTATACATTGAAAAATTTAGTTTTAAAAAAATTTTAAATATTTTTGGTTAAAGTTATTACTGGTGAAAATTACTATCTTTATTAGTATAGATAAAATTTTAATTTTACCATAATATTGTAGGAAAATTTACTGTTAAGGATGGTATTATTTTTTGGTCTGTAATATTTTTACTAATAAAATTATTTGCTATAAATTATTCGTTACAAATGTAGGTTTTTAATGTAGTTTAAGAAATATTGACTGGTGTGGAAATGAATTTTATACAAAAGTTAGCCACTACATAGAGCCTAATTAAAGTATAACTAATTTTAAATTAAACGAGTGAATTAACTAATTAAAAACCTATTCGTAGGTGACAATTTTTGACTGCACAAAGTCATCGATCTTATCGAAGCAATTTAATCATTATTAAAAGTTTGAATTTTACTTTATTTCAGCATATATAATTCTTCCTCCTATACATGAAGTATCTATTCTAAAATTAAGCTCTTATTTTAATATGTTATCTTGTTTTTATTCTCGTAATTTTTTTATTACTTTTTTTAGAGAAAAAATCTTTTTTTTTATGATTTGTGATGGATTAAAATTAGCTTTTTTTTCTGTTGCCATTCTGCTCCGTTTAAGTTAATATTAAAATATTCTACATATTTCAAGTTAATTAAATAAAAACTTTTTTCAAAATGGCTTTAAAAATGAATTTTTTAGCGTTATTAGCAACGATCTATAAACATAAATTAATTTTACAAAGTAATTCGTATGACTTGTAGATATAAAATAAATTTTTCAACATGAAATCTCATTTTAAGAACTATGTCTTATTTCATTTTACATTTCTGATTTCGGCATCAAACTACACTCTTAAAGAAAAATTCCTAATCCGCACGTACCAAAATCGCTATATTACCTCGCACCAAGTGAAACGTGAAAAGCGAAAATCCGTCCGAGCCATTGAGAACCAAATCGGCGAATTTTCATCTGCGCCCTTATCGCCAAACCAAAAGACATCGTTCTCCGAACCCAGTCTAGCTCAAAATCCGGACTACCCAAGCGAAATCCGAATTCCAACTTTCCGAAAACCCCACACCCACACCAGCTCCAAACTCGCGCTTACCTCGCGCGACCAAACTACTAATCCGACTCTCGCGGGGCTAACAACAACTCCAGCACCACCCGCGGTAAATATAATTTTTCCGATAAACAATCTCACGGCAGCGCGATTCGCTAAATAATTCGCTCTGCGCTCCAGCCCCTTTGTACAATCGCCGCAGCTCCAGCCTTTGACCGGCAGCAGCACCTCCCCCGTGCTGCGATTTCTTTTTTGTCTCGTGCTTAATTCGCGCAAGGTCTGCTCGATTATTCAGCGCGCTCCGCGTCGCGTTTATATAAAACCAAGCGAGAGCCGCTGATCAATCGACCAGTCCTCAATGAGGAGCCCGTCTACGTCGGCGCCGCCGTCGTAGCGCCGTGTGCGGCGCAGCGGCGCGTGCCTCGGCTTTTTTACAAGCGAATTGCCAATCCTACGTCAATCGCGTCTCGTAATATTATAATAATCGCGGCCGCGCGAGCGGCCTTTTTACACACACGGTCCGCCGGCGGCGGCCGCTGCTCACGTATATGCACGGCGATAATCAGCGCAGCGCATGATGAGCCGCTAGTCTCTGCTTGCCAAACTGGAAAGTTTTTCACGCCAAGTGGAATTAATGCGGGCGGCTCTCGGAGAGAGAGAGAGAGCCTAGAGGCCACGCTCGATCGGACGCCGTCGCGCGTTATCAGTTTGCCGTCGCCTCTTCTCTTTGTGTCTTTGCGCTACTCTCTCTCCCTCTCTTGCTCTCTTTCTCTTGCTCTTTCTCTCTGTGTATGCATAGGCGCGCGAGCGCGCCGGTGCTGGCTGTGTGTATGCAGTGGAGAGCCCACCTTTTCTCGCGTAGCCGCAGCAGTCCCTTTTCGAGCGCGCGCGAGAGTATTGTTTTATAGCCTTTTTCAAAGGTCCCGCCTCGTGCGCGCCGCTCGCTCTTTCTTTCTCATTTAGCGGGCGAGCTTGTGCGAGAGGATTTCTTTTTTTTCTCCGGAGAGCTCTGCTCTTACTGACGTGAGAGAGAGAGCTGCATGTGTGCGCTTGCGAAGCCCGCCGACTGACCGTGCTGCAAAAAGAGGATTTTTTATTTGTTGTTTCCTTTTTTTTTTTTTAATGAGTTATTATTTGTCGTAAAAAAAACGTTATTGTTTGCTCGACTGGTCGAAGGTGTTTTGTGGCGTATTGGAGGAGGGTGTTTGGATAGGTAGGAGGAATGAGCTGTCGGTTAAGTTGGTGCTAATTTTGTTGGACAAGCCGAGTTGATTCGTTATTGTTATGTGCGAGTTATTTTTTTGAAATTTGAGGTACGCTTTATTTGCAGTTTGTTTTAATAGTATGTTATTAAAGTTTCAAATTGAGTATGTGCTGAATACTGTAGGAGCACTGGATTCTATTGTATTGTGTAAAATGGTTGTATTTGCTGTTGAACTAGCAATAATTAAGTTCTAAATTTTTTATTTGAAGAACGGTTATTTCAAGAGTTCAAATTTAGTAATGTTACTGATCTTAATTAAGATAATATTTATTTGCTGTTGAACATAGATTTTTTTTGTTATAGCTGAAAAAAAATAGAAATAAGGAAATTAAATTAATTTATGCACCCCTATTTCATTCCAATTACCTTTAATGTTATTACGAATTTTACATTTATCCATGTAGTTTTTATAAATCTAATCCACTTTATAAGAATCTTTATAGCTTCGTTAAAGATCGTACTTTCAAAAGCACTTGACTTTTCTTTATTTAACTTCCTTAAAGATTATATCGCTCAAACATTTCTCATTTAATTATTAAGAATCGTAAATACAACATTCAAATTTATTCTTTATACAATCGCACCCGCGACTTTACCTCCACGAGTACTTAAATCATCTCCCACCCAACAAAACCAAGACAACTCATTAACAAGCGACTTCTCCCCATCATCCTCCAGCTCAAAAAACCCAACACGGCCATCATTCGATTTCATCAAGTACGAAAATAACTTTGCAAACAGCGCATAATTACTCCTCGCGCCGCGCACGCATACCTTAATCGCCCCAGCGCCCATGAGCGCGCGCCAGCGCATTACGCCAGCCTCTCTCCCCCCTCGCAATTTTCTCTGCCGCGCGCGCAGTTTCGCTAATTGCATCATCGAAGCCGATTCTCTCACCTCTCGTGATTCTCATGCAAATACAAATTAATAAATAGCCCGTTTGTCTTGGCTTTACGAGCGGTCGGGGGGCGGCGAGCTGCAGAGCGCGCTTGTAAAGCGCGCGAGCAGACATTGGAACCTCCGTTGATGCAGTCGTAAAATCCGCGCGCTTTCGCCGCTGTACGAGCCGCTGCGTTTAAGCGCAGTTCCAGCTGCATCCCGCGAAACCATATATACACGCTGCCGTTGCTTACGCCAAATTCGGCGAATTATTTTCCAGCGCCCATCGGCGCGTAAAATAGCTCGGGCCGCGCGATTTATTTTCGACTTTCTCTCGCGCTCTGCGTGACTCTCTGTGCGTGCTCGAGGCGCAAATTTAAACGGAAGAATCCGAACGACGCGTCCGCACGCCGGGAGGGGAGAAAAAAGGAAAGCACGAGGAGCAACAAAAAATCCATAGCCATTCAGCGACGCATCCCTACATTTTAAAATAAAAGACGAAAAAGGAAGGGGAGAGAGCGGCCGAGTAGTTGATTGGCCAAGGCCCGGCCGATCGAGAAATAATTGTGACGCGAGGGGGCGGGAGAGAGCGAGAGGGAGAGAGAGAGAGATAAAGCGCAGGAGGGAGATAGAGAGAGAGCGCGCTATTGCAAAAGTAATTTTAGCGCTGGAAAATACTAGCTTAAAAAGCTCGAGCGCGCGCGGCAGAGAGGAGAGAGTCCTACCCCCCGGGAAAAGCCAGACACACGAAGAGCGAGAGAAAGAGAGAGAGACACGGAGGAAGCACGGGAGAAAGAAGAGCGAGAGAGAGAGAGAGAAAGAGAGAGAACGGGCCACGTAAGAGAAAGAGACGAATAGAGAAGCGAAAGAGAGGCACAGTGGTAGAGAGAGCTGCGTCGAATAAAAAAGAAACAAAGACAACACCGAAAAAAAAGTACGCTCGTGCGCGGGCAAAAAAAAAGCACGAGCCAGCGCGCGGAGAGAAGGAACGGGCGAGCGAGCTAGAGGAAGAGAGAGAGAGAGAGAGAGAAAAAGTGAGCGAGAGGGAGAGAGAGAGAGAGAGATCCCGGCTAGCAGAGGAAGAGGTGCCTGGCTCGCGGGAAAATTTTTTCCGCGAAAAACGTTCTCCATCCGAATATTTTCGAGGGCGCACTGCGCGCAGCCCCCTACAAACACACACCCGCATCCAGCCCCCTCCACCTTCACTCGCAGCCGCCGAAACGCGTATACACGCGCGAGAGCGCGGGGAGACTGCAGAGAGAGGAGAAAAGAAAGCAGGGGGAGAAAAAGACACGCGGATAAAAAAGTGGGTGTACGCGCGCGTGTGTATGCGGGGGTTGGGGGGCGGGAGGGGGGGGGGGGGGGTAGCAGGG
>JAPYZA010001307.1:0-24588 GCA_030522685.1 Eupelmus azureus | reverse complement strand
TTATACATATGCGCGCGCATCAACAACGTCTTTCCTCATCTTCCTTGGCAGCTCTTTTGTTTTGTTTTTTGTCAGAAACGCAGGTGCGCGCTCTCGCGCCTCATGCTAGCGGCCGCTATAGGAGCGAAAGAAGGGGCGTGGGGGAGAGCTACATAGCGAGAGAGACAAGGAGAGAGAATGGATCGCAGCTCTCAGTATTGCTGTATTGCTGTGTATAGTATAGTGCACCCAGCTGCGAGCCAAGCGCGCGAGGATGTAGGATATCTCCGAGAAACGCTCGCTTTTTTTCCATCTCATCCCCTCGAGCTACTAAGAATTCTAGCTAGGCTAGCTAGACATATAATCGCAATAAGCGTCGGGCCCGAGATAGCTGTAGGTAGAGAGGTGAGCGTGAGTGACTAGCGCGCGAGGTAGGTGAACGCTCTTAACCTGTTGCGGCGACGCGCGCGTCACTTTTTTTCGCGCAACGACACGTAGTTCGTAATAACGGTACCTACCTACCTATACATACATATAATACGCGCACACGCCCTTGCCACGTTATATCCGCGGCGCGCTCTTCCGCTCGCTGACTAATGCGCCGATAACGACGCCGGCTTTAAAACTTATATACCTAACTACTCGTCGATAAGAGCGTGATATTCCGATCGGCCAAGCCACAGTCGCCCACCTGTCCGCGTGCGCTCTGCTCCAGTCTTAATTCCTCCTATACCTCTACCTCACCTACCTATATGCGCCTACTCTCCTGCACACTCTTGCATCTTTCGCGCGCTATTCGATTTGACTTTGCGAGCTATTTACGGGGGCCGACTCTTTTCGTACGCGGCTTGGCAAAAACTTGACGGCTCCTCACTTTCTCGCTAATAGGTATTTTCAATTTTCACTTTTTCTTCATTTTTTTCTTCTACATGCCTACCTATAACGATCTCCTCAACCTTTCTTCTCAAATAACATTTCAAATATCAATTATTTATTTTAATAAATTCTCTTGAAGATTAAATATTCAGCTTACTATATATGTTTTATTTATACCTATATCTTTTCCAGCAAAGGACAAAATTATTCTTATCTGCTTTTAATTTCTTATTAATGTCATTACTAATTAATCTTAATAAGTCTTAATTTTACATTATTTATTATTATTACAGAAGCTTCAAACTAATCAGGATGGCAACCGGACGAGATGGAGAAGCTGCCATCACAATACCACTTCAGTACAATGATAGCGTAAATAAAAACTATTTTATCTCATAATACAAAGTTAAATTTATTAAAACATATTCTCTTTAATAATTCTTTTTCTAACTTTACAGCATTGGAAAGCTATTTTTGAAAAATATGATGCAGATGGAGATGGTAAAATCTCTTATCATGAGTTAAAGGCAATGATTCGTGGTTCATCGTCATACACTAATGATATTCCTAGTAGGGTTGTACGAATGATCATGCACAAAGCTGATCTTGATGATTCTGGATACCTAGAGTATCCAGAGTTTATTGCCATGGTAAAGCTATTTTATATTATAGACTCTTAAAGTAAGCACATTTTTTGGCATATTCTAAATAAAGATCTTTTTTTATAGATTCACAGAAAAGACATGCAAGGGGTCTTTGGACACTTTGTGCAGAAATACGTACACTCAATGGTTCCATGCAGACCATGTGCTGGTGCGTCATTGCAAATGCAAATGTCAAGATCTGGTGGTGGTGGAGACTTTATAGATGGTCTCTACGAAGAAGAATATAGCTGCAATCCTCCAGCACTGGCTATGATAATTATTTCTGTCCTAGAAATTGTTCTTTTTTTATATGACACAGTTGCTCATAATGCAGTAGCAGTTGAAGGACCAACAGCAACATTATTCATTTATAATCCTCAGAAAAGATACCAAGTTTGGAGGTATCTTACATACATGTTTGTTCATGTAGGGTAAGTCAACTTATTTCTTTTCTGAATTAAAAACTAAAATTATCCATGTAATAACTGTAAATACTCGCTTAAAAAGTTAATTATTGGAAGCGAAACAGACAGTAGACTACAGATTGAAATAATTTACTTAACTACTTAAGTGAGCAATTTCATGTATCTATTGAGTAGTTTAAATATCAAACATATTGAAAAAATACAATTTCATAAATGAAGACACTTTTAACTTTCTTGATTAATTGACCACTTGACTGGCAGGGCTTTTGCAACATTTCGTGCCAAAACTGGTAGCCGTAAAAACAGCGACCTCAAAAACGATAGTTTATCAAGTTTCGTCCAAATTTATTATGAAATATTAAATTTATTTAAATATGTGCATATATGATAAACTGCCAGTTTTGGCACGATTTTTTTTTGTGCATATACGATACACTAAAAATCAAGGGGTTAAATAAAAACTAAATTATATATGTCCCTACAGTTTATTTGTTATAATTTTTAATTTATAAAAAAAACTCAAATATTTAAAATAATTATGTTTCTTTCCAGAGTCTTTCATTTAGTTGTAAACCTATTGGTGCAAATCATGCTGGGAATACCTCTTGAAATGGTGCACAAGTGGTGGCGAGTACTGATAATTTACTTTGCCGGCGTGATCGCAGGCTCCCTAGGAACGTCGGTTTCAGACCCTGGAGTCTACTTGGCTGGTGCATCTGGTGGCGTTTATGCTTTAATCACTGCTCACGTAGCTACTATTCTTATGAATTGGTCTCAAATGGAGTTCGCCGTACTTCAGCTGTTAGTCTTCCTTGTGGTCACATCGGTAGATGTCGGCCAGGCGATCTATAATCGATACGTGTTGGAGACAAATAATCAGATCGGTTATGTAGCTCACCTTGCCGGTGCCATAGCCGGCCTACTGGTGGGTATCAACATTCTCCGTAATCTCGAAGTGCAAACGTGGGAAAAGGTCGTATGGTGGGCCAGTTTCATCACTTATACCGCGCTCATGGCCGCAGCGATACTCTGGAATATCCTGTATCCTTCATACTTAAAAAAAAAAAAAAAAAGTACGGACGTGCGTTTTTCTATTTTTGCGCGCAGTGATTCACGACACGCACAAATTAGTACAAAGGAAAAAAAATTATTGGAGGCGAAAAAATTATCCAAGGGACCTTAATTGTATTGAGAGCTTTGTAAAAGTTGATGTTTTTATGTGCTTGTACTGACTTCATAATTTTGAATCCTGATACTTTTATTTAATTCGTTTTAAAATTCTTAGTTTTTTTTTAGAATTTTACAGCATGTAGGTATTTTAACTTAAATCGTAGATCTGCGTGATATTTTATTTATAATTATAGCCATTAACAATACAATTTTAAAGCAACGAAAAAAATTATTTTAGAAAAGTTACAGTTTATCTATCATTATTGTAAACAACGATTTCATGCTGAAATTTCTAAGTGTCAATAGTTATAATTTACACTATGCGTAAAAACAAAAATAGGTACCTGTTAGGCAACTTATTTTGCTGTACATTGCATATTAAAATCTTAGTCACGCAAATATGACTTTTTAAACAAGACGAATTTAATTCATGATATTTCATAACAATGCCATAAATAGGTATAATAGGAAAATGATAATTTAATTGTTGAAGCCTGTACAACGTATCTTGGAAAATCTAGGAATTCTCAATTCAGTAACTGTTGAAAAAAGTATATCTCGTAACATTTAACAACTTACAAAATATTGTGAATTCTTTTAGTATTATATTTAATATATTGAGATCAAATATAAGGTGCACTTGACCAAAAAAAATTTCCAGTTAGATATATTATATAGTATTACACATTAAATGCAGCTCAAAAATGAACTTAGGTATAGTTTTAAGTTTTTATTTAAGAAATAAGTTCCATATTGTGTTTTATTGCATTTTATGTAAGCTGTCAGAATTTGTATAGTGCCTTTTACTGTACAAGCGTTCATGAAATAAAATACTTTTTTAGGAATAAGAAAAAGTGTTTATATTTTTTGTATATTTTGTATAATTATTTATATAATGAACGAATAAAATACATAAATCAATTTATTTTTTATAATAATAGTTCTTTATTTTCCCATGAAATGTTTTTCTTGATTGCAGATGCAGTTAAAATTGAGATAAAAAATACATCGTAAAAATACTTATAATAATTACAGAGTATAACAAGTATTTTACGCATCACAGTCACGTTAGTTGGACATGCCTTATTAAAAGTGGCGTCGAAAAATAGTTAAGATTTTTCTCTAAAACATATATATTGGAATGTTGAAAACTTGTAACATTTTTATTCATAGCAATATCTATATATAATTGTAAAATTCGATATTTTTACACATTAAAATATTTCATTATGAAATAGTATAAAATACAAGAATTAATTTCACTTCATTCTTTTTATGTTAGAAATAAGTACATCGATCAATAATTTAAGAAAGCACATGATTTAAATATTATGTAGAATTAGTTTTATTAAAATATCTGTGAAACAGTTATCATTAAAATATTTACATAATAGAATTTTGGTATCTTAAACTAAAATTAACATCAATTTTAGAACCAATACAATCATTATTAGCTTTCTTAAATTACATTAGTATAAACATCTTACTCAGTTCTCTTTATATACATCGATCACATAAAAATATGGGCCTAGTACCAGTCAGTCAAGATATTTGAACTTATTGTGAGCTGGACTATCTTATTTAACAGTCTATAAATTTTTATAGGATGGTTCTTGAAGAGTAAGACGTTTGGATTACTCAGGGACTTTACCTTGCCATTCCCTATCAGGTCTTATAAATTCTAAATCACTGGCTTCATCAGAACTCGAATTCTCTTCATCATCAAAATAAGGTTTGGCTGTGACTTTAACTAAATCTTCTTTATAATCTAAAATTTAATTCATTCATTGATACAATGATTTATCAGTTACAAAAAAGGCAATTAAAAAAATTATTTTATCAGTAAAACAAAAAATATAATCTTAATAAATAAAAAGGGATTACCTTTGGATGGTCGTTTAAATATTTCAACTTCCTTTTCATCGTCGTCGAAAAATGAGTTTCCATCACGTAATAAACTAAAGGCATAAGATCTTCTACTGTTTTTTTCATCAATTTGTTTTGACTGGCATTTCGCAATAATAAATATACATAGTGCTGTGAGTATAACAAGAACTGCACCTATTGATATACATAAATTATAGATTATAGATTAAGCTTCATTGCATATCTTAGTACAAATATTAGATTTATAATCAAAATAAAATAAGCAATTAAAAATATGAATAAACACAAATTGAGTATCAATGATTTACTTAAAATACATTAAAATTTATATCCTTTTAAACTTACCGGTAATGATTACGAAAATCATGCGAGGCAGTCCCATAATAGATTCGTCCCTGGGCAATTTGAACATTATTTTCGATATATTCTCTTCATCCGTTACGTTCACCACCTTCGATAATTTAAAGTATCCTGGAGCATCTACAGTAATCAAGTGACTACCAGCCGAAAGTAAAAGCCAGTACGCTCCATTTTCTTTCGTCTGAACACGATGGACGGATTTATCGTGTGACACGATTGCATTTGGAATAGGTTCATCACTTTCCGTAACAACATAACCAGCAATACCTCGACGAACTACCTCGATGACACCCAGAAGACTCTTCTTGTTCAACTCCCAGATCATTCGATCGTCATCTGAACTGCAGCACGTTACAAATACGTCTAATGGAAGCGTATTGGTCTTCAGATAGAGATAGTCAATAAAGCTGTCCTGCTTGCCTCCTCGTACCGCGATGCCTGAATGCGAAACACTGTTGTGCTCAATGATTATTTTGCTGTCGCATTTTCCATCCACCAGGCTCATTTTTGGATGATTGAAGACGTATGCCTCGGCGAGACGCTGTAGAACTCGATCATCGTCCGTTGCATAAGGTTTGCGACTATTTTTACCGTACTTACTTCCAAAGGGTATTTCTACATGTAATGATCCACTGTTCAAATTGACTGTTAAAATTGGTTTGATTTTCTCAAACCAGTCGGCCAACGTCTTTGAGTTCTTGTAATAACTAAAAAAAACAAAAATAAAATTTTAAATTATCATATTTATGTTCCATTTTTGTGAGCAAAATAGTCTTTTTGCAATTTTAAATAGTAATTAAACAATGATAATAAAAGTAATAATTTAATATCAAATTATTTTAAGTATTTTGCTCTTTATCTTTAGTAAAGATGTGTGAATAATAACTTACTCAATTTTTCCATTCTCAATTGGGAACTGAAGTACATTATTCGAAATGTACGAGCAAGTTTCATTGTCATCTGAATCTGGACTTAAATCCGGTGCAATGAAAATAGAGAAGTTTCGAACATAGTTCGTTAAATCATTATCAACATTATAACTAGTTAAAATGTGCGTAGCAAAGTGTAAAAGAAGATTGGAAGTAGCAGGCGTCCCTTGACCTACACCTGCGGAAAAAACTACAGTCGGCAGACCAATGAGAGAATCATGACTACCTTCAGGATGGATTTCGAGAGCCATTATTTTATGATTTTTTTGACTCACGCCTATTTCGTGTAAGGTGGAAATTTTTGGATATTTTCCATTTAAATCGTCAAGTAGTTGATTTACCACACTCAACTTTTCTTCATGGTGCGAAGTCTTTTGGGCAACATGATTTGAATCAAGAGGAGTTAAAACTACATCGATATGCGTGATTTCATCATCTTTGACTGTTATTATTTTTGATTCATCATTGTAACCTTCGCAAGTGAAAACTACAGTATAAACATCAGGAGGTAATATTGCTTTGAAATAGGCCATATTCTTAGAAACGTCGTATACAGTTGAACCAATCCTGACTTTTGTTTCTCTCAAAGGATTTTTCTTACTATCCATTACAGTCGCTCGAATACCAGTAGATAAATGTTTTACAAGGTTTCGTAAAGGTAACAGATTTTCTCTCCAAATTCTTGGAACCGCATCTTCAGGAGGATATTTACAACAAGACAGAGAGAAACTTAACTGAAATAAATAAGCAATAAAAATAAAAATAATTTCAGTTATTCATTGTATATACATTAAATTTTTAAGGGAGGTCAAATGTGAGCTTACCACTGGAATCTTATACTGCTCATTTATGTAATCTTGAACATTTTTAATATCGTCATTTTGAGAATCACATCTTTCTTTATGAACAAATCTATGATACTCTTGCGCAAAGTTATTGAAAAAATCAATTTTGTTTGATGCATAACTGAAAAATAAAAAATAAATTACTAAATTTAGTCTAAAGTATAGCGTAAGAAATATTTTAATTTAGAAAAAAATATTTATAATACCGAACATTGACTTCATTGCCACCACCAAATAAAACAAGCGCATCAAAACCTTCCGTTTGAAGCATTTGTTCAAGGGCATTAGTAACAACATCCAGTTGAGGTCGTTGTTTTTGCATCAATTTTCTGCCTACTTCATCGTTAACAATAGGATCGCATTTATCGGTTTCCACTTTTTCAAAACCAGGGTCAACACCGGGAATAAAATGTAACACAATTCTATCTAACAGTCTTGTTATAAACGGATTTTCTTCTTTGTTTCCTTTCAGAATGTGACGCGCAAAGCGTAAAAGGATTTCTCTGCCTATTGGTTGAGACGCAAATAGTCCACCAATTAGGCCAATATGTATTTTGCTTTCTTCACTACCACCCATCTATTTACGTGAAATACAATTAAATTAAATATTACAAGTTTAAATAGAAAATATTTAATTAGTTAACAGTAATACAATATATTGGAATGATTAACTTAACATATACGAATATATTTTAGTTATCACAAGGCACATTAAGTAAAAAAATGAGTAAGTACAATTGCGATGAACAATGTCATGGAATAGCGTATAATGTTAATAGTTTTAAGCAGAGCTTACATCGTGGGTAATTTTAAATGAATGTATTGCTGCGCTAATTGGTGAATCGTCGGCCTTGAATTCGGCGACGTCCGGCCTCTCTACTTCCAGTTGCTTGAAACTCTCGCTAAGCTCGCTGTTCTGGAGATATCCATCTTTCAAGTTTGCCAGTAAATCATAATCGTTTAAATGAACCCTGTAAATTTATAAACACACATTTTACTTTTGCAAAGATAACAAGCGTACATACTTTATTCACTAAATTAAAGGTAGCATAAGTCCAGTCATGGTTTTATTTAAAGTCTATATGAACTTTAATATTCAACAGAATAGCATTTTTTTGTATGATAAAAAATTGCAAATTATTCATAAAAAGAGTTATTAAGAAACGTTATTACACTCATGGTTTCAAAACTAAACAATGTGAAAATCACGATCCTTTCCCGCTAGAAAAACGTATATACCGCATAGCGCTCTGGGAAAGCCAGTACCATTTACGTCGATCCCGTAGCATTGAGCAACAACGTTTTTACTCGGCAATTGCATAGCACTCACCAGTGATAACGATCGTTTCTAATGAGCAAGAAGTCTAGCCTGACTTCACCCGCAGCATCGTCAGGTACTTGGACCGCTTGAGTGAGTGGCTCGTAGTTAAGCGCGCTCACCGTGACGTTGTACTTGCCAGGGGGCAAAAGTCGCCAGTAGTCACCATCGTCGCTGCCGTAGATGTCGTGATCTCTGCCCTCGATCGCCACCCTCGCATGCGGAATCGGTCCGCTTATCGAGGAGGTCACCATGCCGTGGACGCCCTTTCTGCTCTGTAAGGGTATTCGGAGATTTTATTTTAGATGGTTGATGTATTTTAGATTGAAAAATAATGATAAAAACTTTGAATATCAAAGAGTTTAGTAAAATTTTTTTTATTCTTCAAGTATATATGGTGAAATTTAAAAAAGGAAAAAAAGTGTTGCAAGTAAAAAAGAATTTACAGCAATATCTAGCTAGATATAATATTGTATTAGAACACAGGAGTAAAAATTGTTTCTTTAATTACATAATAGGTTTTCTTTTTGCTGACTCATAGTAAGAAGAAAAACTTTGTTATATCATATTTACTAAAAACACAACAACAATAAAGATAACGTTTGTAATGAAATTATAAAAGTAAATATACCGGCAAGAGAAAATGCCGAGTATTAAAATGCCAAGCAAGCAGACTATATGTAGCGAGTAAAATGAAAGTATCGTCTTACCGCTTCGATATACTGCAGCAGCGGTTCCCTGTTGTCCTTCCAGAATCCCTCGAGCTCCGAGGCGTTCGGATACTTGTAGCATCCTACCTCGAGCGTAATCTCAAAAGCATTACTGTGCACGTAATTGTAATCCTGCATACCTCCGGTAACCGGGTACCAGGCCGCTCCGTTGGTTATACCTTGGGGAAAGCTCTCCGACAGCTGGCTGTATGGCCGGCCCGGCGGAGTCGGACAGGGCTGGCCGAGATGCATCTTCGGATGAGCGTTCGAGTAGATGAGGGAGACCATGCGGAAAACGTCGTCATCGGGGCTTAGATTTGGCCGGGCGAAAGTGTTACCCACTGATGCTGGATTGTCGTCGTAGGGATAGTTGGCGACGAGAGCACCACCGTGCAGATTTGCCGAGAGGACGAATGGAACGTCCTGGATCCACTTCATTACGGCTTTGGTTTCCGGTTCTTGTACTAGGTTCATCTGGAAGAGGATAAAGTCTTATGATAACATTTAATTTTAGCCTCTTTTCATTAAATAATTCATAATATTATATCATGTAAAGAGGAATCTTGACTGCGAATATCCAATAATGATGTTATCTCTACGTAGGTACCTTCTTATCTACTAAAGGACTGCAGAATGAAGCCACAATGGGATTTTTAATATTTGCAGTGCGATTTAATGAAAATAGAAATATACCTGTAATGCGAAATTTATATATTTATAGGTATATACTGCGTTTTAGCCGGTCAATTAAATCATCTATACTGGCTGCTAATTTCCATTCGCAATAATTTTATGTATATAGCAGAATGCGGCATAAAAAAATAAAGAAATAAAAAAATAATATAAAATAATATAAAATAAAAGTGCAGATATATCTATATAGACTTACCTCATTTGTCTCATACTGATCGGGAAAATTTCTATTCAAGTCGACATTATTCGCGTTGGGCCTTCCTCTAATCCCGTCGAAATCTCCGAGTGTCGAGTTCTCATAGCCATCTGGATTCATGCTCGGCATTATGTGAAGCCTGACTCGGTTGAGTATCTTGCTGACTCTCGAGTCCTCTCCGAAATTCTCGCAAAGATACCTGGCCAGCAGAAGCAGCAGCTCCCTGCCTACCACCTCGTTGCCGTGCATGTTGCCTATGTACTTCATCTCCGGCTTATTAGGATCGTGCTTGCCGGTGCCGTTGCTGATCTCGATTACGTAGAGCTCACGGCCCTGCACTGACTTGCCTACGCTGTAGAGACGCGCGATGTCCGGGTAGCTGGCGGTCAGCTCCGTCAACATCGACTCCATCGCCTTGTAGTCGTGGTGCCTGAAGCTCGGCCCGCTGTAAAAGCCATTCTCGTCCCTGGATCGCACGCTCTTTTCTACTATCTCGGAGGCTTCAAGGACCAAGGGCAGACAAAATTCATGCTGGATCATTCAGCTAGTTGTGCTTGTTGCAAGCCGATCGGCTTGTGGCCAAGGAACGAAGAGGCGAGGACGATGCGCGGGATACATGCGGGATGGATGGGATGGGCTCTCAAGGCTCCCTCGATTTAGGCTTCTTCTCGGCTTTCCAGAGAAGAGCCGAGGCTTTGGAAAGCGATGCTATATAGCTATTATTATTAACAGCATTCAATCGCTCATTCCTTTTCGCAACTCTCTTTCTTTCTTTTCACCCTTACAGATCTAATGCATACCAAGTTTGTGCAGGATTCTTTCGAAATTTATTATTCATAGGAGACCAAACTCACCACGGATATATAAATAAAAATATCAATTTTATTACAATCTTTATTAATTTAATACTTTTATTCCCTCTTATTGTTAGCCGAGCAATTTTATCGATTGCTTCTTTCGGGGCTTTTAATTATTAACAAAAAAATTATTAACTTTCTTCTTTATTCAGCATAATATTAATTAAGCTTTTATAGTATGAAATAAAATTATTCCGATAAATTTAGATTTCCACAAAAATTCTTTCGCCCAGAGCGCTTTCTTATAGACTGAACAAACTGGAATGCAATAACTCTGTTCAAGGCTGCGACTAAATCACCCATTAGAATGCTTTCGTTGCTTTCGTCATTCTTCAAATGATATGCTGACAAAATAAATCGAAATATCTTAAAACTCTATGATTCACAGTCACTCGTGCTGTGCACTTAACTTAAACTACATATAAACTGTGAAAATAAAGGGAAAAAGAAAAAAAAGAAAAAAAAATAAAGAAATTAAAATTATTCGTGTGATTTTTGCAAATAAATAAACACAAGGTATGGAGAAAAATAAATTAAATGGCATGTGACTTCACAATACGTTTATACGTACAGGATAAGGATAGGTCGCTGTATTAAAGAAACACTGAATTGACAGCAAATATAATTCTTTATTTTGATATTGCACTATACATTACACAATTTCACTTTCAATTAATTCATACGCCGGAGTACATATCGTTAAAACAAAAAAATATATTTACTCACTTTTTGTTCATTATCGTTTAAATAATTGTATAACATAAATAAATAAAATTAAAAGGAAAAACTATAAAATGTCACTAGAGAGACTTTTGATTTGTAAAATATTATATATATCTTTTTTATGCCAGTCTAGTTATTCTATTAACTACTATCAGTGTTAATAGATTCTTAATCATTAAAAAAAAACAATAAAAAAGATCCTAAAAGTAATACATTTAACTTATATTCTACGATTGCAGAATCACTCAAAGATTCGAAAAAAGAATCTCCTTATTTGACTGACTTTATTTTGTTTTTGGAACCATTTTTAATAGGTAGTAATACGTAAATATAACTAACGTTTAAAATCTGTAAATCTAACAAATCTAAAAATAGGAGTGATCTCTAAAAGTTTCACAGAAAATCAGTTCAAGTGTTTGTAATGAGGAAAGATTTGTTAGTATGTGATAATAGCCTCAAGCCAAGAAAATAAATATTCTTATTTCAATAACAATTTTAGCTAAATATATACCGATACCCGATATGTCAATAGACTTCTCATATAAATTTGCGCTAATTTAGCGTTAAAATTCGGACACTCTAAAACTGATAATTTGACTTTCATTTCATTACGTGAAAAACAGCCTCAACGCTGATTAACTTCTCTATACCTTGTGTTTACAATCTATGTATCTTTTTAGCTAAATAAGCGATCTGTAATCATCAGGAAATTAATTTAATCGTTATAAATAAAAAAAGATCTTTAAAAGTATTGTAGATTAAGAACTCTTGCACATAAAATATTCAAGCAAAATTTTAGGTACATAGATTTAAAACTTACTCTATATGAGTTATATTATGTTAATGCAAATAAACATAGAGAAAATTATATTTTAATAAATATTGTTCATAGAGTAAAGTCATACTGTTTTTAAAATTAGATTAAGGAGAGAGGTGTGAAATGAATATTGAAGATTTTAACGCACTTCAGACTTGAAAATTGAACGCATAAAGTAGGAATAAAGTGGCAGAGTTGTTTTCTAAAATAAAAGTACTTTGTCCTTCATGTTTTCACCATTATTTCTCATCGTATACGGAGGAGTAAAATCTCTGGACTGGTGAAAAACGATTTAAGAATGGTGACACTTCATAATAATAATTTTCAAAATTACCTTGTTGTTCTTGGAATGGTAGTTTCTTTAAGACAAAGTTTACTATTTCAGCATTGCCTCTTTTAACCGTCACTTTTTGTGGATTGCTTGGTGCATAGCTGTAAAAATGGATTACCTTATTATACTACTGAAATTTATTAAAGTTGCTTTACAGAATGCAAGTTTATAAAATTTTACCCCCAAGCTGCAGCATATACAGTGTACGTTCCAGGCAAAAGTAAGCGCCAGTATTCTCCGCGATTTGTACTTGTGATATTTTTGTTGATGCCAACAACTACAATGTTAGCATCTGCAACTGGTTGTCCATTGGTGTCTGTCACAAGGCCTAAAGAAAACATTTAAAGTTAAATTTACTCGTTAATTTCATTATAAATTTTTAATACATTTTATACTACAAAAATAATTTTATACCTTTAATTCCAATGTGTGCTTGTTCCAAATATTTCAGAAGGGATTCTTTGTTTGCGCGCCAATATCCTGGTAATACTGAAGCATATGGATATTTACAACAACTCAGTTCAAATGTTACTTCAAAGGCATTTGAACGTGCGTAATTGAAATCTTGCATTCCTCCTGTTACTTTGTACCTATAATGAAAATAATAAAAATGAATGAATTCAATAGAATAAAAAAATTAGAGAAACGAATTAGATAATAATTACCAATGAGCACCATTGGTAACACCTCCATAAAATACATCCGTAGGGCAAGTGTTTCCACTTCGCATAGCTGCATTATTGTCTGCGTAAACATGGGCAAGGTATTTGAAAAGTTTGTCATCTGGGGATTTACTCTCTTCACAACAGTCATGCTCAATTCTGCAAAAAAGAAAAGGTCATAGAAAATATATAATAATAATAGTGTAAAAAGTTAATAAATTTATGAAATTTATACTCAAATTACCCAGAATCAAACGGATAACTGGCAACAACAGCTCCTCCATGGAAATTTGCAGACAGAACAAATGGTTGGGTGACGATCCAAGTCATCATGGCAATGGTTTCGCTCTGCCTTCCAGCTACCAGCTTGCCACCTTTGACGTGATTAACTCGCGAGTCAAACTGATCCGGGAAGTTTCTATTGAGATCCACGTGATTGGCGTTTTCGCGGCCAGTGTAATTCTCGAGCGAATTGCAATTTCCCTCCTAAAAAAGAAAAGAAAAGAAAAGAAAAGAAAGAATGAGGGAAAATTCGTGCGGCGTAAGTTGGTATTTAGAAAAGAATATATCGTATATCGGCCGTGAGTGAGGGCTGAAAAAATAAGGAGCAGCGGCGCGGGCTTCCGAAGCCAACATGAGTTGTAGTAGTATTTGTGGATAAAAAATAAAAAATGCTTTGGCTTACCCTGGATTTTTCAAAGCCATCTGGATTGAGCGAGGGCATGATGAAGATGTCGGTGTTGTTGACGAGCCTCGTGACTCTCGGGTCTTTACCGTAATTGTAAAGCAAATACTTGGCGAGGAAAATCATGAGCTCCCTACCGACGGGCTCGTCTCCGTGCATGTTGGCGACATACTTGACCATCGGCTCTCCCAGCTTCCTCTCCTGGACGTTCTCGCTGATCTCGAGGACGAGAAGCTCGCGGCCCTCGACGGACTTGCCGATCGAGTGGAGCCTGGCGAGGCTCGGGAACTGGTTCGAGAGGTTGCGGAAAAGCTCCTTGAGCTCCTCGTAGTGCGTATAATGAGGCACGACAAAGTCCTCGTTGACGTTGCTCGAGGAGGCCGAGCGCAGCGAGTAGGCGCTGCAGCTGGCGGCTGCGAGGAGCGTGCAGACGGAGAAGAGCGCCGCGATAGCACCCATCTCGACTTGCAACTTGGCGCGCAGCGTCTGGAAAGAAGCAGCAGCAGCAGCAGCAGCAGCCAATTTAACGGGAAACCTTCTGCGAGCCTCTGTGCGCTTGCTTGCTCCGTTTCTCGTCTCGCTAAGCGCTCCTAGTACAACATCCTGCGCGATTCTTGTCCTCTTCTCTCTCGTCGCTTTTTCCCACTCGGCTGCGCGACGACGACTAACAGTACCTACTCCTATTTTTTCGTCGCGCACCGCTCTCTCGCGCTACTCACTTCTCGAGTTCTCGCTCGTGTGCGCGCGCCTATACCTATATAATACTCGAGTCGAGAGCGAGCTGATGACGTCTGCAGCCTGCAGGCGCCCACCACGGTATATAGAGCGAGTGGGGGCCTAACCTAACATTTTCAAACTCAATACTTTCACGCGCATATACACGCAGAGTGTACGCGCAAGTGTGTCCTGCTGGCGGTCTCGGCCGCGGGCCGCTGATTTGTTGATTGACGTCACCTTTACTGCCGAGCTCACCACCCACGCTCTCTGATGGCGCGAGCACGCACACTATAGCAGAGTAGCAAATTGATTTTTTCGCGCGCCTTTATTCATATTACTATATACTTAGGCACTTTCTCTCAAACGGGAAACGATTCTCGCGCGGCTGCTGCTACTTATCACCAGGCGTATTGTTAGCTTCTATCGACATCCTGTCGAGAGTTTGCCTATATAATAGGAATATCTAATTTGCGCCTGCGAGGGCTGATTATATTTTAATTATACCTACATATACGATATACGGGCGCGAGTGTATCGGGCCAGCTGCGTAAACTGCAACGACCGGTTGTAAAAGAGAGCGGATTTACGTTCTTGCGCAAAGTTTACGGCCGCGCGCGCTCGCTCAGGATCAATGTCACGGTCTAGGAGAGGAGAAAACGAGGAGAAAACGAAAGTTGGACATTTTTCGATATTGTTATTGTTGCAGACACGGCTTTTTGCGATCGCGTGCGCGCGCGCGCGAGAGAGTGAGCTGCATTGTCATCAGAATTCACAAGGCGCTAATTTATTCAGAGCGTGATGGAACAGCCTTTGTTTCTGCAGTATTATCAGGCTTGCTCGCGTTGGGATGATAAACTGGAAAAATGTCCGTCTCATCCGTGAAAATCGAAGCGTTGTCGGGCCTATACTTAATGGGATGGACGCTCTCGTCAAATATTTACTCTCGCCGCGTTCCAGTATACTCCGAATTTCATGGAAAACTATATGAATTCTATGTACACTTTAGATATTTATTTAACTATTTTTAAGTTATTTTTGCAAAAAATTTATTGTTACGTGTGACATTACTTGAAAATATACTAATGTTTTAATATACAAGAGAATGTAAAAAGATTACTCTAACGGTATATTAAAATAGAGGTAATATTTGCGAAAGATAATTGCACGTACACGACTGATTCTTTCTAAACAGATATTTTAATCTTCCGGTTGAACACGTCGTGTACATGCATACTTATGTAGGTATGTATGTGAGCTGGGTTCGATAAAATCACACGCTTTACACCAAAATAACTAAAAAAAATCATATTTAAATGTTTTAAACTGGATGTAAGTAAAAAATAAAAAAGCCCTAACTCCCGCGTACAAGCATATAAAAATAATTACGACTTTTTCATTTTGACCAATTCATCTGTTAATCTGTTTACCAATGAATTTAAAAACCTTCAATTTTTATTTCATTATCCTAAGTATGATACACATTAATTTACTTACTTCCTAAGAAATAATATGAAAAAATATAATGACGTTGCGATAGCTGTAAGACTGCAGGCAAATTGTAAAATTATGATAAAATTACGTATTTGATTGAAGTAATTTTCTATAAGTATATTGGGATTCCCGTGAAACATTTTAGAATTTTTCCTGGTTGCGTGAGCATATAAGCACCTAGCTATACATATAAGTATATCAGCACTCTCTTAATAACGTTCTGATATGCGTATAAATTTATATTTGAACTGTTCTAAATTAAGTTCAGCATATTTTAATCGCAACTTTTCAGCTGTCGTGCTTGTATCATTTCCCTCGAGTTTCCACTTTCCAAACTTTTCTCGTGAAAAAAAAGCAGCCACAGTCTGTTTTTACAGACTCGCCGTAATCAAACCAAGTAGAGTATTTACGTCAGCGATGCCTCGTTTTATATACATGTAGGTATATGTAATAGCCATGATTAACTTACCAAACGCGCGTTTTTTCACGTTCTGCATCGTTTTACATTTCGGTGCAGCCAATGAGCCAAGCCAGACGGATTCAAACCTGGCATATTTTTCCGCGCTTAACGGCCATCAACGAATCGATTATCGATATTCGATACTCTTGCGATTTGGACGGTCAAAATTCACCACGTACATGCGCACTAAGCAGTGTAAACAGTAAGCAGTAAGCTGCGCTAATAATCGGAAAATGAATTTTGACGTCATTTTACGCAACCTTCAGAAATCTCCCGCCAAACGAGCGGCTTATCGCGAATATACCTGCGCGCAGAGCCAGAGCGAGCGTTTTCGTCGTGAGTCTGTCATTGCGTTGATATGTTGAAATGTTGTTTTATTGTTAAATGTTTAAATTATAGATCTGAAAATTAGAATTTGTACATAATGGCAGAAATTACTTTAAATGGAGTGGCGATAAAGTTTCCGTTTAAGCCGTATCAGGTCCAGGAGGACTATATGGCCAAAGTTATTGAATGTCTGCAGGACGGCAAAAACGGCGTTCTGGAATCGCCGACCGGTAAAATCAATTGCAAAATATTAAAAAGTCAATGATTCCTTTCAATTTTTATCTCATTTATTCGAAATACTTTATTAGGTACTGGAAAAACATTGAGTTTGCTATGCTCATCCTTAGCCTGGCTTCTGATTAAGAAAGCTCAAATACAGATTCAAGCTCAATCTATGGGAGCTTTAGACCAATTGAGTGAAGGTAATCCGTTTGTTAGTACATTTACAAAAAATATTGACAAAGGTGGAGGTAAAACTTTGCTTCAAAATCCCAGTGCCTTTGGTTGGTCAACACCAAAGATCATTTATGCATCTAGAACGCACTCTCAATTATCTCAGGCCATGCAAGAACTGAAAAGAACATCATATAAACATGTTAATGTGACAGTTCTTGGATCAAGAGATCAACTCTGTATACATCCAGAAGTTGCTAAGGAACAAAATAGTTCCAATAAGATCCACATGTGTCAAGCAAAAGTAAAAGCAAGAAATTGCTTTTATTATAATAATGTTGATCTCAGGTAAAAATTATACTTTTTATTTAAAATTAATTAATTTAAAATAAATTCTTTTTTTTAAAAATAGTTAATTATTTTGAATTTCAAGGAAGGATGATCCTACTGTCAGAGATAGTATTTTAGATATTGAAGACTTAGTAAAGACTGGCCAAAAATTAAAATGCTGTCCATATTTTTTATCTAGAGAATTAAAACAGAATGCAGATATTATTTTTATGCCTTATAATTATTTATTAGATCCTAAAACAAGAAAAAATCAGGGTATTGAATTGCAAAATAATATTGTCTTGCTGGACGAGGCACATAATGTGGAAAAAATGTGTGAAGAAGCAGCTTCTTTACAAGTGAGTATTGTTTGTTCAATTGGATATATTTCATTCAAGATAAACTAATAAATATTTATAATATTTTTGTAGATTAGTAGTACAGATATAGCAGTTTGTATTGATGAAATTACAGCTGTCATGAAAGATATGGCAGATGAAGCAAATGAACAAGTTGATTTCTCATTTGAGCAACCGAATGCTGTACAAAAAGATTTTTCAGCAGAGGACTTATGTATTTTAAAGGCAATGTTTTTAGAATTAGAAAAAGCTATAGATTATATAGAAATTAAAAATCGAGAAGAAGGTGAAACTTTCCCTGGAGGATATATTTTTGATTTACTTGCAAAGGCTGATGTAAGTATGTTCATTAATTTGCATAAAAATGATGTTTAACTATGTTTGTATATAGTTACATTAATTTTCTGCCCATAATAATAAATGCAATTAATATTTAAAGATAACTCAAGGCAAAGATCAATTAGTAATTGATAAATTGGACAAAATTATTCTCTATCTTACTACAGTGAGTACATCAGCATTTAGTAGAAAAGGAAATGCCCTTCAAAAATTTTGTGATTTATTAAGAGTTGTTTTTGCTGGATCAGCTATTGAAAAATATAGAGAAAAAATAAAAAAGTGTTATAAAGTTTATATTCAGATAGAACAAGCAAAAAAATCTTTTAAAAATGATGCTTGGGAAACAAAGAAAATTACTAAATCAGATGGAAAACTGATTAGCTACTGGTGTTTTAGTCCAGGATTTGGGTAATAAATTTGTTTAAATTTCAAATTACAATTTTTATTTGGTAATAACATTTTGTGTTTCCTTAATATTTTAGAATGCAGCAATTGCTTGATCAAGGCGTTCGTTCTATTATTTTAACAAGTGGAACCTTATCTCCAATGAAACCTTTTATATCTGAAATTGGAATAGATATAGCAGTACAATTAGAAAATCCTCATATAGTTACAGAAAAACAGATTTGTGTTGGTGTTGTTGGTAATGGATATGATGGCTACAGTCTTAATTCATCATACAATACAAGGTATTGATATACATAATTTTTTCAATGGAACAAAATCAAAACAGAAAATATTAACTTTTATTCTGTCAGGAACGATCCGAAATATATTGCTTCTCTTGGAGAAACTATAAAAATTTTTAGTTGTATCTTACCTCATGGTTTACTGATATTTTTTCCATCTTATCCAATTATGAAAAAATGTCAAGATGAATGGCAAAAGATGGGGAAATGGTCACAAATTGAAAATAACAAGGTAATATTAGTTAAATAAGAATTATTGATACTATATAAAGTTTTAAAAATTTGATATAGTAAAAAAATTAAATATTTTTTATATATTTAAAAAGCCAATCTATGTTGAACCACAATCAAAAGACGGATTTAATAATATCATGAATGAATATTATAAAAAAATTCATGATCCAATGTACAAAGGGGCTATCTTTATGGCTGTTTGTCGAGGAAAAGTTAGTGAAGGTCTAGATTTTGCAAATGCAAATGGAAGAGCAGTATTAATTACTGGACTACCTTTTCCACCTTTAAAAGATCCTAGAGTTATTTTAAAACAAAGATATTTAGAAGAAAATAGAGCTTCTGGAAAAGATGTAAGGAAAATATGACCAATATTTACGATATTATTAATGAAAAGAAAGTTTAATTTTTATCATATTTTTAGAGCTTAACAGGACAGCAGTGGTATCAGCTTGAAGCTTCAAGAGCAGTCAATCAAGCCATTGGTCGTATTATTCGACATAAAAATGACTATGGGGCTATATTACTGTGTGATTGTCGCTTTGATAATTCATCCTTTAAACAACATTTATCTGCATGGATTAGACCTCACATAAAACGATTCCAAGATTTTAGATCAGTACTTAAAGACCTTAGAGAATTTTTCAAATATGCAAAAGAAAATGTAAGTGTATGAGTAAGATAACAATAAGCAAAATTGAATTTATTTTTGAGTGAAAAATTTAATGATTTTTCAGTTGCCTCAACCAAAAATCAGTATAACTGATACATCACATGATATATCATTACCTTCAGTCCCAGCTAAATTTGAAACTGGTGGGATTCGAACACAAAAGTCTAACATTCAACCATCTACAATTAAGTCAGAAGTACGACTAGAAACTTTTGATGTAAATTATTACAAAACCAATAAAAAGGATGAAGAAAATAAAGATAAATCTAAATCAAAGGATTTTGCTTCATTATTTGCTGAAAAAACAAAAACTGTTATTAATTTTAGTGCTTGTAAACTGGAGAAAAAATCTCTGACTTCTGAAGAAGCGTTATCTACTAGTGAACCTAGTGCAAAACGAAGGAAAACGAAAATTAAGCCTATCAATTTTAATTTTAATGCACAGGCAGGATCATCAACATCCACGTCAACTCCAATGTCCGAGACATCACAAGAATCAATACTAACTCAAGCTCAAGATAGCACATTGTCAAAAGAAGAACAAGGAAAACGATATATAGTGGAGGTAATACAAAATAAATTTACTTGATAAAAATCTAAATTTTAATCAATATCTAATTGTTTGTAGGTGAAAAAATCATTGAATAAAGACAATTATAAAATCTTTAAAAATATGATTGTTGAGTACCAAAAAAATGGAAGCTTTGAGGAATTATTAATTACTTTGGAAAAACTATTTATTGAAAATAATGATCAAAAACAGTTATTTATTGGTAAGAACACATCATTTAGAAAGATAAATTTAAATTTTTTGTTATAAACTATAGAAATTATTTTACAATATTTTGACTTCCTAAAACTTAGGCTTTAGAACATTTTTGAAAAAAGATCACGTGGAACCTTTTGATAATCGCCTTAAGTTAATGGAAGATCCCAGTATTTAGTAAACTTATATACTATAGTATAAATATACTATACTATTTTAACTGAAGACAGGATATTTAAAAATCGATAAGTGCCTATGCTCTCAACAATTGTGATAAAGTTTAAAAAAAAAAAGGACTATTGTACAATCAGTATTTTTCAATTTTTGATATTTTATATGTTTAATTTATTTTCTGATTGTTCCATTATTATAATAAGAATAAATTTTATTATATCATTACTTTAAAATTTACTTTATTCTTTCAGTTTATAAAACAAAAATAATAGTTAATTAAGCTGTATTATAACTGTAAGTAGATATTATTAAATATTACAAACACAAATGTGAAATTCCACAAGTTTAATTTTCGTTTGTAACAAACAACAATACATTATTTCTAAACAATATTTTTTTAATAAATAAAAGAAGTTGTATTGCATTAAATAGTGCGGTATGTACAAAATTATTTCATCAATGACTAAATTGTTATATCAGTCACATTAAACAGCTCAGTAAATATATATACATATTGATTGCAATTTATAACCTTTAAATCTTGATTATAGTGTTTTTGCAACACTGATATAGCGTAGAATAATAAAAAAAAAAATGATTGGAGGATAAAAACAGTGTTCATTAGTTATTATGTAATTGCAATAGTTATGCATAGTTTTCAATGATTGTATTAACTTTTTGTAGTATGGATTCTAAAAAAGAAACATTTTGACTTTTTTATAAGGCAAGATTATAATACAAAATGGTTTTCAATACAATATCTTCAAACTAAATATAAATTCTATAAATTTTTACCAAAAAGTAAATAAACAAATAGTGCCTTTGGATGAAATTGTTCAAATTGATAAAGGTCTAATGTAATCGAACATTAAACCTAATGTTTAATAATTATTTTGCGCACACGTAAATGATATTCGAAAATTTTTCTAAAATTACAAACTGTATTTAAAAGTCCTCTTTTTTAATAGAGATCATTATACTACGCCTGCATTTCTTGAAGCTTTTTACATGAAGGTGTTTCTATGTTTCTTGCCCGCTGAAACTGTTCTTGGTCACCAAAACTCCTT
This sequence comes from Eupelmus azureus, assembly GCA_030522685.1. Classification (NCBI taxonomy): domain Eukaryota; kingdom Metazoa; phylum Arthropoda; class Insecta; order Hymenoptera; family Eupelmidae; genus Eupelmus; species Eupelmus azureus. The sequence continues at coordinate 2,465 of JAPYZA010001307.1, read as the reverse complement.
GCTTTCCACATCATTGAATCTCCTAAGAAAAAAAAAGGAAGAAAAAAGTTAATACTTACTTACAGAAAAGAAATTTTTTACTGTAGTGTGCTGAGTATTTAGAAATATCAGAATGTACTTACGATAATTCCTTTCTCTATAACATGAATGTCTTAAGAAATTCATATATTCTTCTTCAACCGAGTGTTCAAGTCTTCTTACATTACCTTCGTATTCTGTATGAAAGTTTTCTTTTACATAGTATGGTACTTTGAGATTTTGTGTTGTTCTGTGCACCGAATATTTACTAAAAGAAAAAAAATTAAAAATCGTCAATTTTTATGTTTATAATTAATCTTTGAGATTAACAAATGAACAGTCATACGTACGAACTGTGATGTAAACTATAAATAGGATCAGAGATGAAAAAACTGCTCATCATTGTTAAAACTATAAGTAACAATACAGGCAACATTTGAAGGAATGTAGTATAACCATTTGCTTGCTAAAAGTAAAATAAAAAGAATTGAGTATTCTAGCATAAGAATTATTTGTACAGTCACGTTATTTAGAAATTGTGGCCATACTTGAGTATGAGCATGCTGTGCTTGTGCTTCATTTTGTCTCATCCACCTACCGCCACCTCTTCGCATATAAAATTCTTGTTGAGGAAAACCTCCAAAAAACATGTTAAATAGTTCTTCAGCTGTAACATCAGCTGGAAAAAGAAACATTATAATAAATATTATTGTCAAAGTTTGAGTATTTAAAAATTTTACATTGCATATTGCTTCAATGCATACCTTCAAATCCTCGAGTGAAATTATAGTTAGTATGTGTTTGCCTTGAAGTATGCAGTCTATCCTCATCTGATCCGTACGTATCATACTGTTTTCTTTTCTCAACATCTGTGAGAACAGCGACAGCATTTCCAATAGCTATTAAACAAATTTAACATTAATGATTTTGTCAATCACATGTTATTATGAAAAACATTACCTTTAAATGCTTCCGCTGCACCTGGTGCTTTATTTTTATCAGGATGCAATTGAAGAGCTAATTTCTTATAAGCTTTCTTAATATCACTATCAGTTGCTTCCTTAGTAATTCCTAATATCTCATAATAATCTTTACATTTCTTTATTCTAGAAACATTAAATTATATTTAATACTATTTAATAAAAAGTAAAATAATATATAGTATAATAATGATATTATGTATATTGCATTACCTCCTAACATGTTCTATTTGTTCTTCTGTATACTCGATTGTTGTTTGAACGTGAGGTCCATTGCTTTTGGCTGAACTTTGTCTCTTCCTAACCTCCGTTTCAGGATCTGCTTTTTGACTTTGTTTCGACATTAATGTAACTGTTGTTAATAAATCTGTTAAAAAAAAAATGACATAATCAGGACATAATTTATAAAATAATATCAATAGTATTTAAGAGAGTTTTTATAGCACTTGGACTCTTCCAAAAAATGCAATCCAATGTCTCCAATTAAATTTCATTGGAATAATTAAATTCAGCGCACCTGATTAATGTTATATATATATATCACATAGCACATATCCATCAAAGTTAAAGCAAAGAACTTGAAATCTGATGCATCATACTTAGTTGAATAGCAATAGCATTAAGATTAACATAGAGAAAGCGCGGCGAGTGACAATGTCGAAAAAGTCTCTAAAATACCCGGACGTTATCTATCTCTCTGAATAGCCCATTACTCACAAGTCACAAGTAAAATGTAATGATTAGTAGGTAGGTAGAAGAGGTAGAGCGCTCTAATAATCGAGGAATTACGATAAAAAATAATAATCAAGAAAGAATATAAGTATAAATAAAAGGAAAAGAAAAGACAGGTAGTTCCTCGTTCGATCCTGCTCAATGAAAATAGATGGAGGAAAAAGGGCTGACGTGTAAGTAGGTACGTCTGCTCGATTGGCTTACTCACCCTCGGCTTTCTTAGTGGGGTAGAGCCTCTGAGCCTTTCTCAGGAACTTTTCGGCGTCGTCGAACCTCTTTTCGCGCACGTAGCGCTCGGCCAGCTCTGTACACCGCTCTGCCTCGTCCTTGTTGCTGTCCATCCTCGGCCTCGCCGTTTTACGGGCTTACATATAGATATAAGTATATATCTGTACAAAAAGGGGAGAGCTGCAGGCAGAATTAACCCAGAGAGCCCGCCTCGCCAGCAAACCTGCCGTCGTACTCGTACTACAGCGTGCGAGAGTCCCGTGACGGAGCAGAATAGTAAATAATCCAGACTGCAGACAGAGCAGAGCGCGCGTGCGTGTATGCGTGCAGCCGATGTGATGTGCGTGTGTTGCTGATGCGCTTGCTGCCTGCTGCCTGCACACTGCACAGTGACTATAGTGAGGGGGTATATCGCGTATATAGCGGAAAAAAAAAAAAACGCGCACACACCGCCTGCTGCAGACTATATAGCCGCTCTGCGTGTGTGACCCACCGCGGTCTGTGGGG
>JAPYZA010001306.1:30876-41780 GCA_030522685.1 Eupelmus azureus | reverse complement strand
CTCACCTTTTAAGAAGTTCGAGATATCCTCGAGCTGTGGAATATTATCCTCGCGATAGCCGCAGTTCTCTATCAGCAGCGGAAACACATGATTATGCTCCCTGCAGGCATACTTCGGGTACAATTCCGTCAGCTTCCTAAACACAGCACCCCAAGTCCTCACCTCCTCCTCAGTATAATCCACCGTCGGAATCGGCTGTCCGCTACGCAATAAGAAAAAGAAAAAACGAGAATATCAAAACTGACTTCGATCTCTTAAGTATATACACTCGAGGTAACTCGTAACCGAGGTCATCGGTAATAAGCGCATATACGGGATAATACAGCGCAATTATATACGCCGGGATAATTACTGCTTGTAATTGTAAGCGAGGTCCGCGAAGTACTTTCGCCTGGCGCGGTAAACCGGATCGGTGAAGCCAGGATGATCGCTGTCCAGCTCGGCGCCGTAGGAGAGAATCTGGTTGGCGAACTTGTCCAAGTCGCGGATCCTGCGCGGGAACCACGGCACTGTGCCCAAGTTGTCGCGGTAGTTTCTGGAATCAGGGAGATGCAGGGAATGTTGCTGTTAGTGGAGGTAATTATTGCTTTTACGATGATTTTTTTTTGTTTTTTTGTTTACGAATGATAGGTATGTGTACTTTTTATTGTGAAAAAAAAATTGTTGACTTCAGCAGTGCATATTTCATAAGATCTGGAATGATTTTATCGAGTGAAATAATGAGCGGTGTCGTTGTGGAATTTTAATGATAATATTTCATCGACTCATCGTGAGATTAGTAAGTAAATATGGCAAATTCTTGAAATAATTCAAACATGATCTCTGAAAAGGAGCAAAACATAAAATTCGTATCTCACTTAAACTAATTTTTTCCTCAAATTATCCCTCATATTATCAGATTTAGTTTAGAACTACATTGAATCCAATCAAGCAAATCTACAGAAATCAATGAGGGACTTGAAACCCATCGAGCATCCAAGTCAAATGATTAAACAAGGAAATGCCTAATCAAACTAACCTTGAGATTACAGAGAAGTATCCGCACTGGTCTTGCAGAGCCTCGATGACGGAGCCCAAATCGCCGCCCGGGGCGCACTCCACCATGAATTCGTATCCATTAGCCTGCCGCAAGCTGCTTCTCGATTCGATGTGTAGAAGATTGACTTCGTGTTTCTGCAAAGCCAAATAGCCATCGGTGTTAGAGAAGCTTTCTTGATCCAACGATCTTTATTTTTGATTAATGAATGTTTTGGTGCAGTTTTTCGAGAATCTATATTTTTTGTGCTAGTTTTAATTATTTTCCTACGTTATCAATTTATATGTGTAAGATGACACGGGCCAAGTGTTTAGCTCCCATTTAACTACAGTATGGCCATTTTAAAATGTTTAAAACGTGTTAAAATGGCGACAATGTATTTAAATGGGACCCGTACACTTAGCCCGTGTCATTTTACATACGTTAATTTATAGTGTAAACTGAATAGATTTAATATAATTTTAATTGGATTTCATGTAATACTTATAAACGGCACGTATTTAATAAATTAATATAATACTATAAAATACTCTTAAAATAATCTGCAAAAATAGCAGTAATAAATTAATTAATTCAATTTCTTCTGGATAAAAAAATTCATTCTCGAAATAAATTATAATAAATGCAAAATTTCTCTTCTAACTTGACCAATTCAAAGCTTCAAATCCATACTACTCACAGCAAAAAGTTGAAGGTAGCGACCGAGCGCACCGACTTCGTCCTCCTCCTTGGGCGAGAAAATCAAGCAGGTGCTTTTGGCCGAGTCGCGGCCCTCCTTGATGTAGTTGCCTCCGCTCATCAATTTCGGCTGCAAAAGTCCAAGCAAAAGCTTTCATTACACACTTTACCACAGCCAATCGCCCCCGTGACTCTCAAAGCTCTCTTACATCAGGCACCGCCAACATCATCTCGAACTCAAACGCCAAAAATCAAAAAACGAAAACCCAAAACAAAAACTCAATTTCCAACTAAATCACTTTACAAGTACAATCTCCCTTTTAATTCGGGGAGAATATCGTAGCAATGGCGCTGGTAGTGTGAAATTGCGACGACATGGACACACTCAACAACCGCTCAAAACGAGCAACTCTCGGCGGGAGCTCGTAAATCAAGCTACGGCTGGCGAATACAGAGAGTCGCCGAGGCTCGAGCGCTCTTATACCTAAAGCCCAATAGCCAAGAGCGAGCGCTCTTTCGGCTTTCTCCTTCCCTCACCAATCTGTCGCGATCCAGAAGAGCTTTTCCGTCTTTTTTTTGTTTCCCCCTCGAGCTCGGTTCTCGGCGCGTGATGTGCTTCCCCCGAGTATGCGTGAGACGGATGCTGCCGAGATGCAACAGGAAAGTAAGCTGAGGCGAGCGATGGGCAGGGGGAGCGGAACGATTGCTTTTGTTTGGAGTTAATCGGCGCGGAAGATTGCGGTGGGAGATCGGTAATTTTAAGATTTTTGCAGCGTTGATGAGAGAGTTGTTTGCGACCGTTCAGCTGGTTGGAATTTTAAAATTGAGAGGATTTTATGAAGAAGTAAGGATCTGAAATAATGGATGTTTTTTGAAAAATTTTATATCATCAAATTTATATTGATTCAATAATTACAAACAAAATCAACTGAACTTCAGATAGCAAAATTTCGATAGTATTTTGCTATCCCCATCAACTTGTAACTATTTAGATGACGCTGACTGAAATTCAGTTGGTTTTGTTTACAATTATTGAATCAATTCCTCTTCCTTTATCAAAGCAAATCTTATCTCTAAATAACTTAAAATAAAATCCAAAATTGAAGAATCGAAATAAGAATTTATTGTCGTTTGAATATTGTCTAAGCTTATGTAACACTAAGAGTTTTAAACAAAAATTAATTGACTAAAATAATTATAACGTCGTTATAGAAAAAGTTTGTACCTTATAAAAAATAAATTCTACACTGCTAACACAATTTCTTCAATTTGCCCGATTTCACAACCGTAAAAACAAAAACAGCGAAATTTACTCAATAATAGGTGTGCACCGATATAGGAAAAAACCGTTCATGCAAATTACGCAAGAAAGAAATTGCCTCCACTTTACTTCCTCGATTTTCTCAGCTACAAATGACGCAAAGTTACACATAAATTACCGAATACCACTCGGTCTATGATGAGAAGCGCACTATGCAATTCATCATCAACTTTACATCATGTACAATTTTGAGAGTCAAGGCCGTACAAGTGATATTCGTGCAACTAGGAGAGACGCAGATACACGGTTAGCGAGCTGGGGCTTATTACGCGGCCTTCGGCTGTGGACGTCGCACTTTTGTATCTGACTTTCATCTCGCTCAAGAAAAAGCTGACGAAACATTTGTGTTTAGTTGAGTTAGGTGAACTTTTTTTTTAAGCGGGGTCTGGTATAAAAACGCTGGGAAAGAGGAAATAAGTCAATAGTAAATGTAAAAAAACCGTTTGAAAAAAATTTTAAATTAATCGAACGGTATTATTTTTAAATGTTATTGATATGTTATGAATCGTTATTATCATTAATGAAAATGAAGAAAAAGTAGTGATAAATTTCATTTTTAAAAACAATGTTTTGCACGAATTGTTTTATCGATAGTGAGCTGCATGCTGACCTTGTATAATAATATATCTCGTTCATTCCGGAGTGTACAAATATATATTTATATCAAATAAAAGATTATAAAAACTTAAACAATTTGTTTTGTTACCTATACAAATTTTGTACGTGATCTCATAATGAACTAAGTATTTACTTGATTAGATTCTGAAATGTAATTAAGAAATCAATGTAAAATTAGAATAAATCGTATTTGAAGTTCAATATTTCAAGAAACGATGAATTTAATTTATTAAATAAGAAAATTTAGACGATTGATCTAGATCAATCGATTGTTCACAGTTAAAATATACCCCTTTGTATTACCCTTTTCTTATTACATAGATAACGCTTACCTATTAGTTGAAGTGTATTTGTTTTTATTATATACAGGGCAACATGCAAATTGATTAAGATTATTTAAAAAATTATATTTGGCTGTTACTTCTTGATACTGATAGTTCTTGTATTTTTAATTCACAAAATCGGTATCAAACGTAATAAGAATTTTAATACTAAAATGAGATACACATAATTTTGAAGAAAACATGATTAATAAAGTAGATGGACTACAGAGTATTAAAAGAAACAAGTAGTATACTTGATACCGAGAGAACTATGTGTACATCGTAAAATTTACTAAAATTTACAATCCGTCTCTCGATGCGAACGATCGGATCGTAAAATTTACGACGTGCTATTTATTTAATACCGCAATTTCTAAAAAGCAGGACGGCTATAGTAAACCATTTTAACGTCCAAACAGGGCTCTTTCATTAATTAATTTAATCAAACCTCTCAAAACAAAAACCCTCGACACAAAAAAAAAATCTTCCCAAAACTCTTCTAAAAACTTCTTACATCCTTAAACCATCTCGAAAAAGTCAGACATCCCATCCAACCACTTATCAAAAAGGTCCTCTCTCAAGCAGTGGCAGCAGCCAATTCGTAAGATGGATGCGCTGCTCGATTGGCTTTGCCGCTGCTCTACGTGTATGTGTGTGCGTCTAGTTCCAGTAGGGCAGACTCGCGTCGGAAATTGGATCGAAATGGGCGCCGCCGCGTTCCGCTGGTAATTTGGCGGCGTTGTCTCGAGCGCACCTGCGAAAATACCCTCGAAGATTTTGCTTATCTCGTTCGCACTTCGTGGCGGTGTGCTCCAAATCCGATTTCTTTCGCCTGATTGCGAGAGGGTAAAAGGGATTTTTAGAGGTTTTTCGAGTTACGTAGATTGCGCTTACGTAAGCGACGCATATTTAAGGTTGAGTAACGGTTTGTTGCTATGGTTTTGTTGGTCTGTGTAATAATAATAGTTTACGCTGTATCTCATGAATTTTCTGGTTTAATTATGCAGTTATCTATCTGTTTATAAAAAAGGAAACTATAATATTTAAGAGGATATATATCTTTATTCCTGTCTTTTTCTCAATGAATTTCCTGATAGAATAATGATAAAAGCCAGGCGCATAAAATTTTTCGATAACGCAATCTACAAAGCGTCCTTCATTCAATCCCTCTTTAAATTCTTTAGAAACAAATTATTCTTCAAAACTAAAAGGATAAAACCTCAAACTTTTAAATTCTTATTTTTGCTAAAAATTTCCTCGACTTCCATAACTCTCGCAATTCTCGCAATTCTCAGATGTTACAGGATCGTTACCATTATAAATTCAATTGAATATTCAGAGCTAGCCCAGCGGCAACAGCTGGCGTTCTTTATTCTCGCATTAGCCGAATGCATATTTTAATAAACAACAACAATCTCCCCAACATTTATCTCTCTCTACCATCTTCAAACAACAATCCACAATAATTACCCCTTACACAATCCTCCAAAACTCCAAACGCAATTCTGCGACTTCAACAGCCCACGCGGCAATAAAACAGAATCGGCCAGTCTCAAAAAGCCGCTCTCCAACGAAAAGCAACGCGCTGCCTCTCGGCCATAAACACAGTCGCGGCGCGATCGATGCGCGTAAAACCGCCCATTCCGCGTGGCTGCGTTCGCGCGCGCGCCGCGAGAATTGTTTATTTACCAGCGCGCCCGTCGCATAATGCGCGTCGCGCATTTGCATAAACGCCCAGGCATTACGCGCTTTTTTTAAATACTTTTTCGGCGAGTCTTTGTCCTGGGAGGATGCGGGTTATGAGAAAATGCTCTCGCGCTTTTTCTGCGAGGCGCGGGATGTGGATGTGGATTTTCAAGCTTTTTAGGGTGAGGAGAGATAGGCGATGTTATGCAGAGTTTTAGCGAAGATCGAGGTAATTTGTGAGCGCGCTGGAATTAGCTCGTTGAGGCGCGGTGATTAAGCTTTTCCTTGCTTAAAGAAAGCGCTGCGCTTTGTGTGGATTGGCGAGGTTTAGAACGTAAAATGAGTTTGTATTTCAGCGCGGTTGATTTACGTAAACATAACATCTTTTGCTGTGTTTTAAACAAGTTTATATACTAATTGTCAACTATACACGTCTTTCGCATCTCACGAAATAATAAAAGCAATTCGAACAATCTCGAAAAAATCTCGCTTTTAGATTACTCTCACACTTGCAATCGTCATCCATTCCCGAGGATTTATCAAATCCGATTTTTAATCCCGTCCGTCCACACTGGCCAGCAGTCCGCGCGACAGGTCGGATACATCGATCCTATCCCCGCGGCCGATTGCCTCACTTTTCTCGATTTTCAAACCGGGTCCCCGAGATTTTTTAAAATCCCGCGCGCGCGTGCTCTCCGAGTGAGAAACTGGTTTTGTGCGATCGTTCTTGAAACTTCGATATGCGCCATAGAGCCAAGAGAACCCGATCTTCGTTCAACAGTGCGCGGCTGCTCGCAGCGTTTGCATTCGACATAGTTGAATGTTTGTTTCTGTGAGCGTTGGGAATTTTTTCTTTTTGCTGGAGAACTGGTAATATTGCTGGGCTGGAATATTGGAAGAAAGCGTAGTTGCGAGAGAATTGAGCTACTTGAACGATACGCCAGTATTGGAAAAGATACATTGCAACTTAGTTTCGAGGCAGTTCGCTGTACAATTATCGGAATATTGTTCTGCAAAGTTCGGCCCGCTGTGAATACTCTTTAGCGAATGCTGCGAAATAACGAGAAAGCTAGTACAATAAAATTTGCCATTTGCAAGCGTAACTACTGGTCTTCTTGCAACGATGAAACTTCTCGCTTGCGTTCTATAAATGAAAGTCGGATGTTCATTAATATACAGTCGATCATTCCGGGCGAACACCTGCTCCTAGATGAAATTGCTCGGATACAAAAATCGTAACTTGCAGCTCGATGAATGATCGAGCGAATATGTATTAAATAATTGAATGAAACGGAAATTTACGAGTGAGAAGAAAGTTTATGGGTAAACACTTGCGAAGGAATGGTGTTACTAAAGTCAATGTGAAGATGTGGACTTCCCCTCGTCAATGTTCAGCAAAACGATAAAAGAAGGGTCGCCCGAAGTCGTAAATGTACGAGCTTATTCTTGGCCGGTCGATTACCGATGAACTGAACTTGTCAAATTAGACGTGTTGTGAAGACTACGTAATCTGGTTTATAAGAACACTTTATCAATGTAGTTACGTTGCAATACTTCTCAAAAATAATTAATTAAATTATTATTGTGATTAAACTATCGGAATATTGTCGGAAAAAAGTGATAAAGTAACGTTGTTAAACTAAATGAAGAAGAAATTTGCAATAAAGTCACTAATTGGTTCAATTACTCAACTATCGCTAAGAAAAAATATCACTCTCTAAGCGTCAAAGTTAATAATACCCACACGCACGACGCACGTTCGAACACACATAGTTTCTATAATTGCAGCAATTGTCAAACCTTATCAATCATTACCCAACAATTACATCTCCTTTCGCAATTATGACTTGCCGAAACAGCCGGCAATAATCTCCGCACCTCTTGGGCATAAACACACACTCAAACTCCCAATCTCAAATCCAAAACAGAAGACTCAGTCAAAAACTACTCACTTTATCAGGCGGCGAGCCGCACGTAAACTCCAACTCCTTCTCTTGCTGTCTGTTCATCATCATGCTTCAGCTGTATCTCTTTGGAAATAGCGAGAGTCGACTGTCGTCGTCCAGGACCGAACTGTTGTCTCCGCGAAGCTCCGAGCGTACTGATTAAGTGGCCGTTAGGCCCCGGTTTTAACTCGCCTCGTTATCCACGCCTCCCGGCGCCTCTGCGCGCGTGGAAATGGAAAGGAAATGGTAATCGAGTGGCTCGCGAAGCTTGCAGCTTCGAAAGATGTGTATATGCGAGTTTGTTTTTCTTTTCTTATGAGAGAGAAAAAGAGAGCGTTATCTGTGCGAGCGCGCGGATGGATCGCGCGTGCGATCATTGCGCGCTTTCTTCGGGAGCTTTCGTAATGAGGCTGATAAGGGGTAACGGAAAAATCGGCGAATGATATGTGTATTGTGAGATTTTTTTGTGTGCCGATCGCGTAGATTGGGTTTTTCTAGAATTTTTTTTATTGTACGCGTATGTTTGAGTCTTTGGTGTTGGAAAGTACAATTTTTAGGAGTTTGAAAAATTTTAATTTGAAAGTTTAATGACCCTTCTGTTGTTACCGAAAGGTAAACCTTCAAATAATTTAAGCAGCAGAATTAATGTGCTGACACTTATAATAAGTTTGTTGCTAATTTTATAATTTTATCAGATTAACAAGTCAGTCATAATTTGCATAATAAGTAATATGAAACGTTGAAAATAAATTCCGGGAATATTGATAGGGTTTAGAAAAATTATAGTCATAGATAATGTTTATTAATATGAAATAGTTTAGTTTATTTTAAATTGGGTAAGGCCGTCAATATTTTACAATCTACAATTTGTAACATAAATATTTAAAATCTCAAAAGTTCTTAATTTATTATTAACTGAAAATCCAACGATTGCGTTACAGTCGTATAGTCGATTAGTTGAAGTTGCTTTGAATTTCTATGAAGAGATTTAAATAGTTTCAATCGCAATGCATTCCTTTTTTATCTGAACATCTGACATCTACTTTAAGTCAACACATTATCGAAAATTTGTGTATCTGAGTATAATGTTTCAATTAATTTGTGTTTTGATTATTAATAAGGTAATAACAGTAATATTTCAGAACGCTACTTAGGCATAATTTCTACTATCCACACTGTAGTTGGATTGATATAATTATATATATTATACATATATATCAATAAAAACATTTTTAAAATGTTTTTATTATTATACTACTTTTTAAATTTAAAATCCATAAGAAATACTGAAAATTCATTAGACTGTTCAGAAAATAAATTTAACAAACCACTTATTCATTCGATAACATTCCAGAGGTCCGGATCTGACTCCAAACCGATAAAATAAAAAACCAGGTGTCGAAATACAGACGTGATACACCAAATCCATAAATTAAAAAAACAAAAACGCATATTTAAAGCTCCACAAAATCAGAATTTCCTCGTAAACAAAATACCGCTTCCATTACTGCGCGCACAATTATTACTCTTATCGCATTAAGCAAAGACGTACGCTCACCATTAAATCGTTCATTACTCGCGCAAAATAGCCACAACAAAAACTAGTCCTGCAAGGAGAAAAACAAGAATCCCACTTAGCCCCTCCCCCAAACAGCCGGGGGTTCCCGGCATTCAATTAAAATCTCACTCGCTCATAAATATCCAGCTCGTAACTCACGAGAATCACAAACTCATTTACATCGCCTGCCAATTCTCGCTCGCGCGCATAATAAAAAGCTCCTTAAATCAGCAGCGAGCCTCTCTTACACGGATTTTATCTCTCGCGGCGAGAGTTCATACGAACTGGCCAGGCCTAAAATGACCGCGCGGTCTCGCTTCCCAAAAGTTTCCATCGTTGCGGCTCTCTCGTTAAAAAGTTTATAATCCGAATCCGAACTCGCGCGCGCAATGCGGCGAGCTTATCTGAGAGAAGTAAAGTAGAGAGTGCCGTTACCGGGAAATCGCCAGATGCCGCCGCGAGCGAGTAGCGAGATGCTGTGTAGTTGTTTTTGAATGTTATTAGAGTGTGCGGAGGTGTGATGATTGTTTTTCGGGGGAATTAATTCATGCAGATTGCCGGGTAGGAAGTTGGGTGAGAAAAATGGATTGGTGTTGTATTTTGGGTTTTGATTAAGATTTATGAACGGTAGAAGGATTGATGAATGTTTTAAAAAATTTATTGATTTAATTTTGTTTTTAATTATTAATTACTAATTGTTGTAAATATTCATTACTAGGCGGTACTTCAATAAAAATAAGTTTATCAATTGCTTCAGGAGAAAATAATTTATGGTTATAATATAACGTAAGTATAATGTGTGCGGATAGTATGCCTCTTTTTTAAAATTCAATCGAAATTACGTAAGGTATAATAGTTTTTTATAATATTATTCATTAATATTTTAAATTTTGCATAAAATAGCCGAACTTTTATAGTGAGAATATCATTAGAAGCTGTAATTCTTACCTAAAACTTCTCTAACTTCTTTTCATTTTGGATTACACGTTAATTCATCGATTACATGGTTTATTAACATTTTTCGTCATTTTCTTTGCATCTTGCTAATATTGTTGCCTAAATCTAAGACTTCCAATATATATTGATACCCATTACGTGATCTGATAAACTTTGATAACTTTCTATACGTAATTCTTTTTGGTGTTTTCTAACAAAATTCATTCTACTACCTTCAACCATAATATAAACGTGAATAATATACTATTGGGTTAATTTTCTTTTGTTCTATAGTAATGGATTAAAGTCTTTGTCTTTGCTGTGAGGTTTATATGCTATTCTATTCAAATAATACTAAAGCACAGTAAAGTCATTTTCATATTCTTTTGAATCTGGACTTTTCTTATAACAAATACTCCAGCCTAAATTGGTAGAATACATTTCTTTTTTCAATTTGTATTCTGTAGTAAACTGAACTTATATGAATTTAAAAAAAAATTTGACCCCCATAAGTGGTGGAAAGGTACTGAAATAGACCTTTGATTTTTCAAAGTCTGACTAGTCCGCAGCATTATCTACTGCAAACCAAATTAACGATAAAAATATACTTAACAACAAGGCTCCGAGAGATAAAATTGATTAGATTGAGAAGTCTTATTGTTAAGTATATTTTTATCGTTAATTTGGTTTGCAGTAGATACTACCGCGGACTAGTCAGACTTTGAAAAATCAAAGGCCTATTTCAGTACCTTCCCACCACTTGTGGGGGTCAAATTTTTTTTTAAAATTCATGTTTTTTTAT
>JAPYZA010001306.1:0-30860 GCA_030522685.1 Eupelmus azureus | reverse complement strand
CGTGGGCATTGTTTTTACTACCTAGGCTGCAGTGCTAAGATGAGGATTAAAATTATAAAATTTCTAAAGTCTGAGTGATTCATAGGTCAGAATAACACTTGAATTTTGCCTAAGGTAGCTAAATTTGACGGAGTGGAATCGTATACATCTATATAGGAACGAAAGATTCTGTAAATATCGCTTAATAAAATCAGAAATAAAACCTGATTACAAAGAATACATTTTTAGTATAAGTATTTTAAAAGAAAAAAGATGTCGATCGTCAAACTTAATATAGAACATTCAGTATCAAGTAACATCCGTTTCAATAAATAACATACATTTTATATTAACTGAAATGAATTAGTAATGATTAATCTGACATAGTTACTCTCAATAATTTCCATATGTATTTATATCACTATTTATCAATAATAAATGAACACAGCAGAACGTGAAATAAATTCCATAAATCTATAATCCTTTAATTTCAAACATTAAAATTCAACTTCCACCAAGTATCAAATCCACATTTCAAAACTAACCATCCGCAAACCCGTAAAAACAGCATTATTTATTTCTTCCAAACCAGCGCAGCTTTTATCCACCTCAACGACTCTCCTCCCAACAAACTTCCCCCCCCCCACCTCCTCAAAAAAGCCAACTTCAATTCTCTTCCAACCACCTTGGCCCCCCCAAACAAAAAGAGACACTCACAAAAGCAGATACGGCAGCGCGCGGCTTGCGACAAAAAAGCAGCAACGAGCTTTGCGCGCTCAGCCGCAGCAAGAAAGCCGGAAGAACAGCTGTGCAGCGCTAGCTTGCGCCAGCCGGGCGCTCAACGAGCAGGCGCGCGCGCGCAAGCCGCCACCGCCGGCAAGCAGTCTGCGAGCAGAGAGCCAGCCAGCTCTCGGCGCGCAAAGCGAGAGACTCAGTTCAGAGCCACGCGAGTGGCCGCGCGCGCCGCTTGCAGTGACAGGTATAGAGCTTGCGGGTAGAGAGAGAGAGAGCTTTGCGGGTCGGCGCGAGTTTTCGTTTTGTGATTGTTCTGGGATTTTTCGAGGTGAAAAACATGTGCGGGAAAGGTGCAAAGAGGATGCTGAGGCTGGTGCTGTTTGGATTGTTCGTTTGCACTGGTGAGTAGGTGTGACGATGGTTTTTTTTAGGGATGGAAGATTGTTTTTTGGTTTTTTGTGGGATGTTCTAGTGGGGTGGAAGCGGTTGTTAACGATGGAAAAATAGTGGGGTTTTATGTATTAAAGGAATTTGGAATGTTAGGATTTTGAATTTGGATAGACTAGTCTGTATATGTCAATGTTTCTTAACATTTGTCAATTATTGGTTCAATTAACATTTAGTTTTTGATGCTTATAGAGTAATAATAAATTAAATTTAAATTTTTCTTACTATATTTATTTAAAGCTTTAGTGATATTATACTTTCTTTTTAATTTGCTTTTTTATTTGGTAGAATAAAAACTACCTCAAACGGAATTATTTGTATAAAAAATAAATCACCTTTTTTTTATAAATTCTGAAAGAACTTTATTAAGCTGTCTTTATGCAAGCTATACAATTTTAGATTAAAATATTAAAAATTTACATTTTCACTTCACTTGAGGTTTAGATGATAGATAAAAGTCTTATACGCCTACGTGTAAAACTCTGGCGATAAATCTACTTTGAGGGCGATAGCATGGCACAAAATTATGTTAAAAGAGGAACTTCAGAGTTGTTGCTTTAACGATATCCCACATTATCAAATTGACTTAAAGAGTTTTTTAATAAAGTTAAAATTAGCAAATTGACAGCACCAGCGAACTGTTTAGTAAGATTTATGACTTTAAGCGGAACTTCAGCTTTTGACATTAAACTAACTTGAAACCGCCATAAAGTTATAGTCCTAAAAATAAAATTAAAAAAAAATTAAAATTTAATAAAGCAAAAAGTAATTCTCAAGAAAATATTTTAATCAAACCTTAGACACTTAACTATCGCTGACTTGCCAACTTTATAAGTGATTCATGAAGTTTGAATTCTTATGATTTTATATTTCATAAAAACCTCATTCATTTAACATCTGACCTAATATTCCAGCTTATGCTAAAGTTTATTTCTATAATATACAGATGTTGATCTTTCTGAAAACAGCAATTCAAAAGTTTTTCAATTACATAAAACAAACAAAAACAATATTTAAATTTATTTCTCCTTTTTCATAATTCTATTTATGATCGTAAAACGAATTCAAATGATAAGCTTTACTGTAGTGGATCACTTAACTATATAAGCCGTGCAATATGTTTTCGACCTACTCTTCCAGCTAATAAATGAGCACTTAAAAATCCGTGCAGCATTATTAAATGCTAATTCTGTATTTAGCATCCAAGTGCTCTCAGCAGCTCATAAAAACGCTTAAAAATAATTTAAAAACAAACATCAATACGGCAATAATAAACGCGATACCACCGCTAAACTAGAATACGCGAAATAACGTAACCAAAACTCGTAACAACAAGAAACTTCTCCTCCCTCAAAACTAGCCGAGAACACCCCTCATACACCACGCGACAAATGCAGGCCCCTAACTCTTTCTCGTAAAAGTGCAGCGTCCGAACTTTCCGCCAGCCCAAAGCCGTTTTCATACCAAACTCCCAATCAATCACAAAGTCATCGCTAAAACTTTTATCGATTCGACAAGAAAGCAGTAGTCAGAGTTAATCCTATTCAGCGGAGTAGCTCAACTGTTTATCGTGCGCGTCATCCTCACATTCCGAATTCTCATCTAGTAAGCTCTATATAAGCACCGCAAGAAACTAAGTGTGTGCGCCGAATCCCAACAATGGAAATAGGAACACTGCGATCGGGCGCGCAGGATTTTTCGATAATTAATTACGCCTGTCGCGCGAGCACAGCTCCAAGGGGCTGATATGTAGGTAAAAGTCGTTTAAGAGGCGCGCGAGGAGCGAAGTTGTTCCTCGTTAACCCCTTTAACCGATGGCTGGGAATGAACTTTATTTTTAGATGGATAAGGACGGGTTGTAGTTGCGGATTTGAGCTCGATGTGGAATGTGTTACATTCTACTTAATTTTATTAAGTGCGGGAAAAGAGTTGCATGTGCGGAATGCAGAAGGGTATGCAGATGAATTTTTTTTTAATGGAAATATAATAATATACTGTATTGTATTGGAAATAAAAAAAATGAAATATGCGGGAGATATAATAGCACGATCAATAGTGATGTTGATTTTGCGAGAGGGGGTATTTTTTCAGAATGAGAAATTTTAATGAAAAATTTTTTAGGAAAATAAAATATATTTCATATTATATATTTGAAATAGGAAAATGAAATATTCGATAGATTTAACAGCATGCTCCATATTAATGTAGACTTCGAATATGTCAGAAGTAATAATGTAAAGAAAATAGAATGTCAGAAAGGCATTAGCCATTGTGCAGATTGTAAATTATTACGGCATGCTAAATATGAAGAATCGATTACTCTGCTGTTGGTATTTACTATTATATTGCTTTATGTATTGCTTGGAATATATTTTTGCTGATTTTTTAAATTCTATTTTTTGCGCAGTCATAATTTGAAGAAAAATAAAAATAATCATTTCTTAAACATTTTTACTCTATTTATTTTGTTGTTAATACTGTTAACATCGTATTTAT
The DNA here is from genome assembly GCA_030522685.1 of Eupelmus azureus. Lineage (NCBI taxonomy): Eukaryota > Metazoa > Arthropoda > Insecta > Hymenoptera > Eupelmidae > Eupelmus > Eupelmus azureus. The sequence continues at coordinate 27,203 of JAPYZA010001306.1, read as the reverse complement.
TAAATTTTTATTAAAAATCTATCTGTGACTTATTGATACAGTAGAGGAGAGCGGGGCTGGTTGTTTTTAGTTCAAGGCATAGCATTGTTAATATATGTATATAATGATTCACAGGCATAAATCCAATTTCCTGAGGTAGATATTAATAAATTTAAAATATTAATTATGTATCAACTAGCCCCGACCTCTCCTATCACTCCTTCTTTTTCTTTAAATTATTAACACTGACTTAAAAGCAAATATCTTTCTAATTTTCATTTTGATATTTTACTCTGCAGTCATATTTCCATTTGTATGCAGAAATCTACATTACTATAGAACGTAATTTTAAATCTGCTCTAATACTCCATTTTCTTATTACAATTGTAATACAATGTTTTTGTTTTTCTGAAAAATACCCATTTAAATATTTATCATTCTCAAAAATTATCCCCCCCCCCCTCCACAACTACTTTACTTTCTTATACTCATTGCAACGCTACAACATAAACAAGAAAATTACATAGCCACTATTCTCACCGCGCGATAACCAGCTTATTCGTTGAAAGAACGCATTCTCCTACCTTCAGTGCCGTGCGCATCCTCAAGCGCAAAGTTTTGGGAAAGGAGCTCGCAGAGAAATCTCTGCATTATGGAAGCAGACTCCGCATACGTACGCATAGAAATTCGCCAGCTTGATTTGATAAACACGAGGCTTTCCGGGAAATTGGCATAGCGCGTTCGAATTTTGCATTAGACGCGCTCGCTCTTGGAAAAGGCATAATTTCCACCCCAGGGCAAGGAGGAATTAAACTTCCGTTATTCGTCGCTTCGTGGCTCGGCTTTTATTTACTTCGAATTTCGGAATATCCGATTTTCGGCGAGTCTCGTGGGTATATTGCCGGCGAGAGCGCGTGGGGGCGTATTGTCTAGGTGAGAGCTTATAACGTTGCGGGGAAAATGCAAATTCGAAATTAACTGGCTTCTTGAGGCAAAGGAGATTGCGGATTACGTTGTTTATGAGATAATTAAGTAAAAGTTCTAGCGAGACGAAATAACAAACTTAATTAATGCTATAAAATGAAACTGTGTAGAAATATTTTATTCTCTTAAATTGAGAAACTTAGATAAGTTGTATTTATATCTAGTGAAGAATGAAAGATTTTTAATTAATCTCGGCAACTACATTATTATCTTCCGCAATATCATACAATGCAAACGCAGCTATTTTACTTTCAAACCCTCCCATCAAAAATCTCTGTATACATCTCCATAAACAATCGCATTTTCCTTCAAAAGCTCTCATAACAAGCCACCCGAAAACGCATTCCTTTACTTACACATTCCCCTATCGAGCTATTTGCTCTTCGCTCCCTTTCTCTCCACCTCACCGCAAAAAAACAAAGAACAACCTGTCCCCCAATTGTTCGACAAAAAACTGACCTACAAAACAACCACCTGCGCCAGCGCGCGTCAAACGTCGACTCTACCAGCGATTGAAAAAATACACGCGCGACCCGTCAGCGATACCCGTCGCCTCCTCCGTCGATAAAACCTATACATTTTTTTTTCGGAAAAACAAAAATAATAAAATAAAAGTCAGCGGGGCTCGTACGTTTGCTCTCGCGCAACAGGGACAATATATACCCTCATCCCCGGGGCGAGCGTCGTCGTCGTAGTCTGCGCTTTACGACGCAATATGTATAGCGTCGCTGGGATAGCCGAAATTTCGCAGCGAAAATTGGCTTGCTCGAGCTGAGGCTGGGAAATCCGAGACGTTTCGACGTGTGTATATTATTGTTATTATAAAGCAGAGCGGGATGTCGTTTGGCTGGCTCTGGAGGTTTTACGATTTGGGGATGATTCGGGGGAGGGTAGGGCGGGTAGGCGGGGTTTTTACATGTGAAATTAGGGCAATAAAGTTTCGAATTTAGTGTGATTGACACATTAGAATGCATGAATAAATTTGTTGTGGTTCTTGGAGTTTTTGGGGAAAAATTTGAAATTTTGAAATTAGCTTTTTTTTAATGAGAATCGTGTACGGCCGAAAGTGTGTCGTAAGAAAAAATGAGTTTTAGGGAATTTTCGGATTTCATAATTTAGCGCTTTCGAATTTAAAATTATATGAAAATTTCCTGCGGAATTTCACGCAAAGTAATTTTAATTAGAGCACTCCAAACTACTACTATTTCGTACTTTTTAAAACGAATAAGAGAAAAAAGTATCAAAAACATAAACGAAAATAAAATTAAACACGAACAATTTTCAAATGAAAAATAATTTTCATATTTCATGCACGACCCCATTATTTTTGCCCGCCAAGTAGTGCGACCCGACGTCACAGACTACCTATGTCCAGCTCAAAAATTTTCAGTCTAATTTCGCATACACTACAACAACAGCCCTTGAAAATATTCGACACAGTCATTATAACAACAACGCTCGGAAAGCTCGCCTCTCCCGTTATTAAATTACACCATTCCGCTTTTTCCAAAAAATTCGTTAACATATTCCCCCTCTTCGAATCCCCGCCTGTAATTTCGCATTTTTCCAGCCTCGGAGAAGCAGCGCTTTTCTTATACATCTACTATGACGCGCTCTCCTACTTAGAGCCGCGCGTTTAAGCTTACGAGGGCCGAGCTTTAAAGGAAAATAAGAGATATGTATTTCGGAAAAAAATACGGACGAGGAGAGGTCGTCGACTGGCGCGGGAGGTAAAAGTTCGGTAACAGCGGGTTATAATGCGCGCATCGCGCTCGGCTGCGTTCCGTTTGCCAAGGGTAAATGTTATGATTGCACGCGAACGAAACTTTCGCTCGAGGTGGCTTTAAACTTTAACGTTTTGCTCTTGCGTTGCGAAAAAGAGCGACGCATGGCGAAGAGATTCATTTTTTTCCTTTTTTTTGGTGGGGATGTTATTTTTGAAGCGCTGGAAAATGGAATTGTTTTAGGAGGATGTGAATTTGTTTGGGGAAAAAAGACGGGCCTACGGGAACTGAATATGATTGATTGTAGTAGAGGCGGAAAAGTGGGCGTTGGATTTGCATATTATGCTGCAACGAAAATACTGCATTGCTTTCAAAATATGGGAGTTACATTAGGAAGTTGCTGAGAATATGTGAGATTTTACATTTGTCTGGATAACTTCGTTTCAAATATTTATGGTAGTCTTCAAGAGGAGATCGGATAGCTCTGTTCTTGGCAAATCAAAGTTTTTGTTATAATAAATAAAATAATCGTGTTCATAAAAAAACTAGTAGCTATTTGTAAACGAGCAAGCAAGTGCATTTTTACAATATTTGAAATTTTTCAGTAGTTTTAACCAAAAATTTAATCTAAGAATAATTTAAAAAAAACAATTTTATTTTCGTTCAAAGTTGTTTGTACAAGATCAATTTTCTCGAAAACTAATAAAAATTTTCAAATTTTCCATAGACTTGTTTTCTCTTTCGCAAATCCAACAAGGTCAGATATTACTTTTTATGAAAATAATTATTTTATTCATAATATAATAAAATGTTTTATTAGACAAAAACAAACATAACCCACTACTTCTTAAACATTTACCAAATTACAAAATTGCTCCTATCTGATGAAATAAAACAAGTTAACAGCCATTTACCGCATATAAAAAACGTTCTCCAAAGAAAAAAAAAAACTATATGGTCTGTAAAACCTTCACCTCCCCGACATACCAGCAGCCTTACAAATCGGCGCGGGAATAAAAAAGGCCAAACTACAATATCAAAGCTATTATGGAAAAATCGAAATCTCGCGCGAACGACGGTCATTTCCCCCGGCGGAAAAATCATCCGGTCTAGAAGTAAAATCTGGCTGCGCCCCTGCTATATACGAGACTGGGAACTATAAAGTCTCTCCGGGGTGCGCGCGAGCTCGCGCTAGAGTGAGAAAGTCTGGGAGAGAGAGAGAAGAGAAAACGGCATTATCGCACTACGCGCATCCACTGCAAATCCATTTTGCCGCGTGTTCGCCCCCCTTTCTTCTTCTGCCGCTCTAATAAAAGCTGAATGTAAGGAGAAAGGTGGAAGATGAAGTGGCGGAGAGGTGGGAATTAGAGATGGGAAATAAGGGAATGCGAGTTTTAAAAGGTTGGGAAGCGCGATGAGCAATAAAAGTGCGGGAAACGGATATGAGCACTGGTGGAGAGGAGGTTGGAGGAAATGGATGGATGAGATTAGAGCGATTTGATTTTTATTCGGTTTGTTTTGTAACTTTCTATTGTGCGGAGATTAAAATAAACAGTCGATACGGATGAATTAATAACGATGAGCGATTGTTCGTTAGATATTTATAATAAAAGATATCGATATTGTGAAAGGCAAAATGTTAAAAATTGGTGTGTTTAATGGATCGTAAAAACTTAAGCAATAATATGAAAAAGGCATAATGAGAAAAAGACGGAAATACGAGGACTGAATTAGCAACTCGCGAAGTTCACAAGGCAAAATGGAGCGCTGTTAATTCGGGGCTAAGTAAATAATTCAGAGTCGTAATCTCCATTGTATAAAAAGCACACAATGAGCCCGGCGAAAAGTGTCAAAAATAGGACGCAGAGAGCAGAAATAATAAAAGAAGTTCTCGGAAGGTAGAGAAAGTCCTAAAAGGAACTGCAATAAAACGACCCTCTTTTACTTCTTCTTCTTCTCCTTTTCTGTTGCAGATTTGCATGAATGTTGAAACGTCGGGACTTAAATAAATCTTGGATTTGTATGTTGCACAAGTTTTGCAATATAAATAAGTTTGAATGGGTAAAGAAGAGCTTACTCGATGATTAAATTACAAACATAATTATGTAAATAGGGTCGGAACTTTCAGAAGTGCGTGGAAGCTATTTTAAAGTCTTTTTTAAAATTGCATTTTTAAAATATGCATGGAAATTTAAAAACTTAAGATAAACAACGTGGTATTAGTATAAGTATGAAAAATTAAAATATATAATCATAAATAGTAATTTCAGTTGAAAAAAACAATTCAAAAATTCTAATATTATAATTAAAAAACAAGATTACAAAAACGACTCCTTTATAAACATATTTTATAGTTTAAAAATATATTTAACATATTTAAAAAAATTCAATGTAAAATTAGTTAATTTACAATGACAGATGAAGATCAAGTGTTTTCAAACTTTACCTTCTTAAACAAATCTTCGAACGACAGATTCCGCATTCTATATATTTTATAGTTTTCTATTTTGATAACGGCGTCTTGAAATATGTTACAGATGAATACTTTAAGACTACTACTTTTAAAAAGAAATACTTTGTTACCGCGTTTTAGTGTATACCTTCCTTAGATCTATAAATATATATACTATTTCAATAACCCAAAATTAACAATGCACTGCCGTACATTTTACTTACACTTTAGCAATCCCTATTATAAAGGGATTTTATTCCAATAATTTGAAAAGAAAATAAAATAAAATAAACAAGTAGTAAATCACATCAAAAATTCATCTCGTCTCCAATACTAATTCAAAAGCCCCTATCCCCCTCCCAAGGAATAAAAACCGTGTCTTACAAATTGCTTTTCCACATCGAGTCCCGCAGTTCATCTCGGCTCTCAATCAAAACAAAATAAATCAAAACGCAAAAGCAACTGTAGGTACACCACAAAAGAGGACCACATTCGACATGAAAGATAGTCCCACTCTCGACTCCATACAGAAACCGAAGGGAGAATATAACGGCTCTGAAGTGGGGGAGACAGCCCGCGCGGGTGTTTGCAGAGAGCCGGCGATGCGACGCAGATAAGAATGGGGAGAAGAATATCCACCTTACGGAGAATAATCGAGGATCGCCGCCGCCTTTGACCTCGCGCGCCTCGCCGGAGAATATAAGTATCGGGAGAATTGGATTCCGGCGATTGTCTGTCGCCTGCAAGAGGGGACAGTCTCAGTTAGTCCATTATTTCGCGTGTTGTGTTTACGATTGCGGCTTTTGTTTTCTTTTGTGTTGAGGGGAGTGTGACCTGGGATTAATCGCTTAGAGGATTTTGTGGATGGGAAGGGGGTTGGGGGGTGCTAATGGTTTATCGCGAGGGCGATTTGTAATTTTGTTGTCGTGGTTTTCTCATTTAACTCATGTGTTAAAGTAACATTATATTTGGGAATCAAATGAAAATTCTTTGTTGAAATTGCATTATTTTAAGAATCTTTTGGTGCAGAATCATTGCGATTACGTACAGGGTGTGCCATATCCGATTTTATGTACTATTTTCGCAAGATTTAGAAAATGTGCTTAAAGTTGCACAAAAGTAAATCCCATATACGCTATAATTATGATACATATGCAGCAAATAAAATACATAAACTCGGATTTTACGCAAACGTATAAAAAAGTAAGATTTGATACATAAGCATTTCTACGCCAACCCTCATTTGCAATGCACATATTCGGTGCTTATAATATGCTGTATTACGCCATTGTAGCAGAAAACACTATTTTCAACTTAATGCTATTCTTTAATAAAGCAAAGTTTTCTTCAACTATTATTTACTGGAAAAAATAAATCCTCGAGAAGAAAGCCAATATAATCAAATTATGTGGTGATTTGATACAATAAAAGTTTTGATGCAATAAAAAACTTTTAAAAATTTTCTTTTCTTTAATCTTTACGTCGGTTTTTCCAAACGATATTATTAAATTATTAACAAGGAGGTATTCCTAGATGATGGATTTTGATGGGACTTTTCAAGGTATTTTCTTGCACTACATAAAGATGGAAAATACTGATAATACCCTAGTAGAAATAATTCCATTTAATGGCTAGTTAATCCCTAGGAAAAATGGATTGAATGCTATTTCTTAACCTGTAACCATTTTAAATGGGTAAATTTCTACTAGGGTAACTCCGAGCTCTATTCCTAGAATCGATGAAAACAATATTTCATTACATTATCTTAATAATATGATATGCATCTTGCAATCTTGTTATATTGATGTTCCTAAAATTTCCAAGTAATTCAATACAAGTTAAATGAAAGAAATTTAACTAATCAAGTAGCATGAACATTATTAAACGATATTATATTAAACAATAGTATACTGTTTCAATTTTACAATGGTTGAATCTCACAATCGAAATAACTCCACTGTTTACATGTAAATTACAAAAATCTTAAAGGAGTATATTAATAGCAAACTATTACTTCACTCCGTGTATAATTTCAAAATTTTTATTTTATACTTCCTTTGAAATTAACTTTCTATAGTAATATAAGGTAGCTTTACAGACTTTGAAAAGTTGTAAGCAGGCTACTGTCGGCTGGCTTCCTCTAACTTTTCAGACATTCTAATACTTTTAGAAAAAGTAACTACTCAAAAATATAAAAACTTTAAAAATAGTACTTTAGAAAAAAATCACTCAATATATTGTACTATAACACCATAAATTCTCAATAAATTAAAACACTCAACACTAAATCATCGCAAACATGAACACCAATCTCAAAAAATTCACAATCACCGCATCGTCAGCCACTGAGCCATTATAATTCCCGGCAGCGTCTCTAAAAAGCAAAAAAAACCCATCAAACTCAAACGACCACGGCTATTTTTTCGCGCGCCCGACAGAATCGTCAGTTTATTCCCTGCGCTATATACGAAGCTGCAATAAATATATCATAAAGCGCGAAACTCTCCAGGACAGAATCGCGTGCGCATCGTTACGAAAATTTCCCCACGGGGCCGGCCAGCGGCGATTTTTTTCCTTACACCCACGAACCGTCGTATCGTAAAAACGACACTAGGGGCCGCACCTACCCTGAGCTTATAACCTGGGTGAATGAACATGTGTGAATCGAACGGTATATAGACAAAATTGCAGCCGGGACGTCGAATTTTTCGAGACAATACTTTTGTTCGGAAATCGATTTTCTTATGGGTTTGAATCGACTGCAGAACCTGAAAATTCCAGGAATGAATGTACGTGTCTAGGATATTTGCGTATCACGGCATCTCTATATAGGTGTTTTTTGCAGACGACATTGATATTATTGCTTTTTTTCAGTAAAAATCGTCGTTCACCGGCGATCAACGAGCAACATGTTTGCACTGGTTCAATGTTTACTTTCAATATCGGCTTTGGTTATTAATCTCTTAACGGTAAATATTTAATAAGCGAGATGTGAAGGCATGGTGTACACTTTGAGCGACGAGCATCACTTTGTTCGTGTAAATGCACAGCAGTGTGCATATTTACACAGTGTACTGGACGCGCACGACGAAACATTAAATTGAAATTAATACGCTTGCGATATTTGCGTGAGTACGTATTGATGTACATAAAAACTTAGTGCTTATGGATGCTGTCGATATACAGTACCGTGCAAAAGTTCGTTAACAAAATGTTAACAAAATGTTAAACATTTTGTTAACGAACTTTTGCACGGTACTGTAATTAATACTTGATTTTAAACATTATGCTTTCAATAAATTTTTGAAAATAAAAAAGTAAATATTTCTACAACTTTTTGTTTTAATATAACAAAAAATTCAAAAATCAATATTGAAACAGATCCAACATTCCAACCATCGCGCCGCAAAAGAAACCCAAAAAACTATCCATATTGAAAACCCTCCCCGATGAAAATCTTCCAGCCGACGCAGGGCGACGTAAAAAAGACCATCCACTAGGTATTCAGCTGATTTTTCACAAAGGCCAGCATGCGTCGCCGTCCATTAAATTGCTTTTACGACGCGGCTCTGCGGCCGCCTCGCACGAGAAGACAGAGCGCGAAAGTCCCTTTGTAGCGCGCTTACGCACGCACGCAACGGAAAAGTTTCATTATGCAAAGAGAGAAGAGGAGCGGTTTTATTAGAGGACGCGGTAATTCCGCGAGATCGCGCGGGCGTTAGCGTAAGTGCAATTAGGCACTTGTGTGAGAGTTCCTTGCGCCGCGCCTGGTTCTTTCAACGAGGGGGGGGGGGTAGCTTGGCTGCAGTTCGGAGATAAGGCGACGGTTTTAATTATGCCATTTTTCACTGGGCTGTTTTATTTTTGCTGGGGGAAAAGACTAATTTGTTGAGAGTTGTTGCGGGTTAAATTTAAGGGATGATTACTATTTTATTGCTTTGTTTCTGAGTGAAAGGGTTGACTTTAGTATGAGAGCTTAAAAAAATGTAGTACATGAAATGAATAGCATCACTGTTGACATGAATGTAATCACAATGGTATCTCATAATGCGTGATCGACGTTCATTCATTCTCAATAACTCAAATCCTTATGCATAAATGAAACGAAAAAAATTCAAATCAAGCCGACAAAAAGCTGCTTAACGAGCCTAGAATATCTACAAAATTGCCCTCTCAGACAAAAAGCACCTTCAGGTCACTACTCTATACACGCGCGTATGAATGGACTAACTCGATAATTGTACTTTCGATTCACTCGCAAATCCGAACGTCCGCCCTCTCCATTCAAGCGCCGCAAGCTCGGACTTGACTTTGGAGAATTATTATATGAAAAGGGGAGCGTTAGAAGTTGGCGCTGGGAGCTCCGGCTGGGCTAGCTTTACGAATGTAGGAAATTTTGATTTATACAAGATGGAGCCGGTGAGAGAGATCTATCGTAGAATTGAGAAGTTTTGCGCCGGATAAGCTGTGGTGTTGGATGAAGGAACGGTTGTAGGATGCGGTTTTACATCAGTAGCAATCATGTGTATGGAGTATAGAATTATATGTGAGCTTTTAGAAAGTTTAGTTTTTAGGTCAAGATAATTTATAATTTAAAGTAAATGTTGGTTTAAAAAAATATATATTTTTTGAAAAAATAGTGATCGTAAAAAAAACGTTTTAATGTAGGAATTAATATTTAAAAAGCGAATGTCAAACGCATTTACAAGGGTAAGAAAGAAAACCGAGCTAAAATAAAAGAAAGTCAGTTTTTACGGTAACTTGTCGTTTAAAACCACCCTTTTTATTAAAAAAGCGACGTACATAGTCCGGAAAGAAGTATGATTAAAAAATGTATGTGCAGAAGATATGTTTTCATTAGCGTTTTCAACGACTTTTCTGCTTCCTCTTCCACGCGTACTTCAACTGAGTTTAGAAAACTGAGTTAAACTTGCTCAGTGTGCAATATGCAGTTTATAACGAAATTTCCCTGTAAATTTTGAATTTCCCGCCCTTATAATTTTTTGAGACCGACTTCTCTTGACATTATACCAGAACTAAATAAATAAAACGTCTTAAATAAAAAAAGTCATAAAAGTTTTAAATAAAAAATTCTCTTAATATTAATACTAAGTTACTACTTGCATACTATATACATCTGAATGTAAGAAAATAAAGCTTCTATCATTTATTACAATGATACAAAATCGCATTGCAAAACAATTAATGTAGGAAAGAGTAGAGAATAAAGGGGACCGGAAAATAATAGTCGCGATTAGTATGCCTTAGAAGTCGCGCTACCTGCTGGGTTGAATTTTCACTTACTCATGGTAGAGGCTCATTATAATTTGCAGAATTTCATTCACTGTCACGTGAAAAGTATTTAAGAAATCGGAGAAATTTTCGTATACATTTTTTGTTTCCAAATATATCATGATAAATTCTCTATCAAGATAAATTCAACAATAATATAGAGAAGTTCTTGGCATAGTCTAGAATAAGAAGAAATCATTCAAATGGCGATAAACATCATTTTATATTGTCCTACAGAACCTTAGAATTGAAGTGCTTGATTATTCCCTACTATACTCCTATATTTTTTTAAATATGATATTTTAAGAATTAAATTTGGATGCATTTTAATGCTTATTCTAATGCAGTACTGACAAATAATTAAATGAATGCGAGCGCATAGTGTAATAATAATTATGCAATTCTTCAAAAGCTATTTTATACGAGTTGTAGAATTATATTATAGCTAAAATTAAAAAAAACATACTGAATACATTTAAATCAAAACTTAAATCTAACTCTAATCTTCAATTAACATTAATAAAAATATTAATAAAAAATATCCATAAAAATTTAAATTTAATAATCAATTAATCAGCTTCGCTTTACAGCTGAGTATCCCCAATATACAAATGTCCCACGGTAAGCAAAAAAATCGCAGATGAATCCGTACAAAAGATTATCGGATGATTAAGGAGAGCTTGCAACAATGTTCCACTCTGCGACAAGTTTAATTAAAATCCTTGCGATATTTCGCTTTCCTGGCAGCAATTAGCAATGTTCGCCTTTTCTTTAAGCGTCCAATAATAATCGTCTCCAATGTATGAAATCGAAACGGAAGACGCGATGTAATATAGCAAAAAAAGCGAACGAACGTCGGAGGATTGAAACTTTTTCAAACGTTAACGAGATCTGAGAGTTCAATAGTATTTTTCCCTTTTTCGCGCGAAATTAAATTCTGCGAAAGAACTTAACTGTCTTAAAATATTTGAAAAATTAAATCAGTAATTGCTGTTGATGCTTAATTGAAAACAAAATTTTGCAATAAAGAATGATACAAATTTTTCTCAATTTGCATAGTTTATAAATATTTTAGAGGACTAGCTCAAAAGTCGAAAATAATGATAAATGTGCAAAACGAAAACTGCGAATATTTTAGCTTTTATAAAAGTATTTCTTTTGCAAATTGCTAGTGCGCTAGCTTATTATTTTATAATTGATCTAAAATTAAATGGCAGATTCGAGTCGAATGTTCTTATTCGAATCGCTAATGAAAGGTTAAAATAATTTTAAACTCATTATAATTAAAACTATGGATAAGTAAAAGGTAAATTATGCATTCTAAATCTGCAGTGATACAAAATAACTTTTATATTGCATATTTCATATATTCCAGAAATTGAATTTTTAATAATGCTCATATATGTACCTCTAAAAGATACAGTAGAGATAAAAGTTAAGAGGAAGCTTTATAGTTGTTTTTAACTAAAAAAAAACAAGGTAAATAATAAAGCAAGATATAAAAAAAAGTATAAGACATTTTTTCAAAATTAGAAATTAAATGAAAATGTTTGACATTTTTTAGCTTTCTGAAAGTTATTTGAGATAAAGAAAACTATTGAAAAAGGCATAAACTGATAAAAAAACAAATTTTCGAAATAAGAAAGTGATGTCGTTACTCCCAATTATTACTATTTTTAATAAGCTATGTGTCACCTAATTATCTTAATTATCTTCTATCACAATTCGAAACTTACAATTAAAGGATATTTAAACATATAAAAGTTTTAATTTTCTCTAATTATTTTTTATTTTAATCAACCGAACTGATTAATTAAATTATAACTAAATTAATCCATCTAAAAGACACCGCTTAAAATAAAATAAAACTCTTTATCGCAAATAAAAAATAAAAAAACTATGAACCCATAGTTCAACAACTTATCAACTTACTTCAAGAAACCATTTACATTCCAAATTTACAACAACCTTTATTCAATTCAAACATCCAAGCCAGCCCATCCGCTCGCAATTCACAAAAGCATTTAATTAAAAAGATTTACTACAACCCGTCCCATTCTCAAACGTTCCTTTAAACATTAAACTCCCATTCAAGACAAAAAAAAACTCCACTATTCAAGCGGTTAATTTAGCCACGAATGACAAACCCCCGCTACTATCTCCGCGCACCTACTCCAGAACCCTCCCGAGCTCGCTTCATCCGGAGCAGACGCCGGAGGCTGCGTCCGGCTGCGCTCCACTGTAAGCTTTGTACCCCAAGCCTGGAAGGGAATATAAGTCCGTGCTCGGGCGCGATAATCCCTTGTATTTTATTGCTGTCCCGGAAAATTTCTCCGTTGTGCTTCTCGGCGGCTTCCGGCGCCCTTAGGATTCTTCGGAAGAAAAAAAATGCAATTACAAGCGCGCGTTCGTTTTCCGGGAGAGCGAGCGAAAAAGGAAGAGAGAATCCAGCCCCCCGGCGGTACCGGCGCCGTTATATTTCGGATATTGCGGTTCGCTCGAGATGCCAGGGGGCGGGCCCCCCCTTTTTTAGAGGCATTCGCCGATTGAACGCTAATAGAGAATAATCTTGACTCCGGTATAAGTAAACCGCCCGAGGGGTAAAGGAGCGTTTAGTAAAATAGCTTAGGATTCGCTCTGGCGAACGAATAACGCGGTTTGCTTGGATTCTATGCTCAAAAGGTCGGGTAAGGAATTTACGGTGTTTACGCCCGCCTTAGTTTAAAGCGCGATCGGAGGGAATGAAAAAAAAATATTGTTCGTAGAACGAACCTTTGCTATTTCTACTGTTTGTTTATATATCGCAGCTTATATACATTTCTGTACAGCTGTCCCCCTAAACAATTTGAATTAAGTCAAACCGCGTCACTGCTCTGTATGCAGCCGCAACTACACGACCCATTCTTTCATGTGTGTGTGTGTGTGTGTGTGTGTGTGTGTGTATGTGTATATGCTCGCCAACTCGGCTTACAACAATTCAGCTTTCGCAATAAAACACGCCCGCCGCTAAACGAGCTGCGAATCGCGGGCCGCACTATCTGCTGCATTTAGCCGTAAATCGCGTTAATCGTCGATGCTGCTGCAACGCGCAACGCGAATTTATTCGTCAAGAGCGCGTGCAGCTCCGTTAACGAGTGAGCTCGTTTCGCCTGGGATTAAGCTGGCTGCGCGGCGAAGGAGTCTCGCAAAGGTAGTTGCTAGTGCTAAGTACTATACGCGGAACTCCGCGGCCTAACTAAGCTGCTTTTTCGACGAGAGCGCAAGTTGCGTCGCTCCGTAATGCAGGTGTATGTGTGTGTCGCGTCTTTTGAGGGAAGCTCGCTGAACGGGCAAGTTTATTGCTCGCGCTAATGGACGTGAAATGGCTGCTTCTTTGTGGGATTGAGAGTTTTTGGGGAGTTGAAGAGGCGATGTTTGAAGGAGTGTTAATTGTGTCTGTTGCGCAGCTTTAGATTTTAAAGTGAAGTACTTTTGAATTATTGTTGAATTCAAAAGTAAGCTATTTTATCGGAAGGATTAATATCATAACGAAGATGTTTTATTATAAATTTAAACGCCTTTTTTAACTATTAATCAAAACCTATGAATAAAAAAATAAAAAGCTTGAAGTAATTTCATTAAAAACAACGATTACTTATTCTCTCACGCTCCTAAGATACTTCCAACAACCACTTACAATCTACATTATTGTCACTTGAAACAATAAGAACCCTTTTTTAAGTAACACAAAACCTTTCGCGACGTGCCGTCGTACTTTAAAACTTCTTCTTCTTCTACTTCTTCTTCTTCAATAACGACTTCAGTCAACTTTCCCTCGAACTTCGAAACGTCGAACGCGAAAAAGCGTCAATACCTAAAATTCCCTACTCCGCTCTCAAAGAAAATTCCCGACAATATATACTACGTAAATACATCTTGCAGGAACACACTTTAAACTTATCTCTGTCTCTGCACTTTTCTTCCGAGGGCTCTTCTTTTTTTTTTTACCTGGGCGCAAAACTTAATCCGACTCCGTAGCGAACTCCAGGCGGCAAATGCCACGGCAGAAGGTATAAATAATTGGGTCGTTCTACCTCCCGGCCTGCCGAGGCGAAAATACGCGGGGATAATGCTGAGAAACGGTTATTCCTGCTAAAACAGCTTATTAGGAAAGTTTTCGTTTGTGTGATTATGGAAGCCTTTTGCGCAACGACATGTACATCCTGTTTGAAATGAATATTTTTATTCCCAAAGTTCCGCTTCAGCGAAATGAGAAAACTTTGTAAATAATAATAACGCGTTTTGTTAACAATTAACTGTAAACATGAAATACACGTTAGCACAACCCTAAACAAAAAAGCTTCACAAACGGATGAACCTCGCTTACAAATGCGACGTCATCCCAAAATTAACATCTCGTTAAGCAAAATTTAAAACTCAATTAGCAATTCCTTGAAACCCTTTGAAAATCAACGAACCCGGGCCGCTTTTTCTCCCCAAACTCCCCGCCGCCATCGCTATATTTATTTCGTCCGCTCGGAATAGAACCCCTAGCGCGAATTGAAAAGCCATCGCCCCCTCCTTTTTCCCCCGTAATTGCTCTCTTTTTCGCCGGCTGATTTTCGCGTCGCCCTTTGCGCAAAAGCCCGAGCAAGTCGT
The DNA here is from genome assembly GCA_030522685.1 of Eupelmus azureus. NCBI lineage: Eukaryota > Metazoa > Arthropoda > Insecta > Hymenoptera > Eupelmidae > Eupelmus > Eupelmus azureus. The sequence continues at coordinate 12,134 of JAPYZA010001306.1, read as the reverse complement.
CGGCGCGCGCGTTTGAAAGGGAAGATTGATAGCGCCGGCTTTCCGGCCGCTCTAAAGAAGATATTCATGAAGCTTTGATTCGGGCTCGCCGGCCCGATTCATATGGAAGTTATAGCGAGGGGATATGCCGCGCCGGGCCGCTCGTGATAACGCGCCCGATGAATCTTCGGATTCTCGCTCTCGTTTTTTTTTAGTTGGAGTCCAGCTTTTTTTCGGCGGAGTTCTGAAAAATCCGGCGCTTTCGAATGCTCCACTTATCGCGAGGGAGGAAGGGATTTTTCCGTGTTGAGGCTAATTATTTTTCAAAGGGCTGCTTTTGCTGAGATAGAGGGGAGAGGTGGGTTCTTGAATGCCACAGCCGCATCGTTGAACGTGTTTTCATTTTGAAAAGGTGCTGGTTTAAGGCTTGCAAGGAAATATTAGACTGTGTGGAGTATCTTACACGGCGATGATTAAGGTTAATATTCTAATTAGCACAGCGGTATCTGTGGAATTGATTTTTAAAAAGCAAATTTTTTAAAAACTCTTTGAGACTCTTAATAGAGAAAATATTTTTATTATTACTTGTATAATATTGGAACAATATAAACAGTAATCTCAAACAGTTGTCTAAATTAAAACTCTATTTACCATACTAATATCTTCTCAGTACCACTCCTTTATCAGTAATATAATTTTGCTTTCTTTTAGAAGAAGCTTGGTATCAGTGAAATTTTATATTCTGAAAACATATTTGATAACTCCAATTTTAATCTATGATGAAAGCTTTGATTGATTTTTGTTTTTTTTTCAATCTGGATACAAGAAAAAAATCATTTAAAATATTTTGTAAAATTTAGTCTAATTCTTTACATAGCTGATGAAACTTATAAAGGCCGAAGATATTAAAATTAAAATTTTTAAATAACTATATTATAGTGAATAATCGATATTTTCCAATTGGTTCTCTACTTATATTTTTTTTATTTTTTGATAAAATTTGAAAATAAAAAGAAATGATAAAAATTCATTTATTCTATTTTATAACCATTTCAAAATTTGTAGTGTATCGCGATCGTAAAATACGTAAAGTTCCGTAATATCCTTTTTTAGTATAATGTTTATTCATAAAATTTTAATTTTTTACATAAATAAGAGCTCAGCAGAAAGTTATTTTTATATTTAATATGTTCTTGGATTTATAATGCAAACTATTGTAACTCAATGTAAATATTTTTTTTAAACTCTATACTTTTCGGATCGTCTTTAGATGAATAGTCAGTGAAATTTATACAATATTCAAATTTGGTGTTGCAACTGGTATACGGCATATATACATATTGTTTTATATTCTTGACAATACCTACGCCTACTGCTTTATATATATTTTAACGAATGATATATATAAAAATTATTTATTATTTTTTAATAGATTAAAGTTGATTTATTTTCAAATGCTTATAAAATAAATATCTGATAAAGGCTTTTCTAGCGAATGCACATTTCGTACATTTTTCTATATTTTCGTGCTTTTTTGTACATTTTGTTTTAGTTTTTGAACTTTCATACAAATACGCACAAAAACACATACTTTATACCAAAATACACAAAAATGTATGACTGCTCTTGGAATTGCCATCTTTTTTACTTATGAGGCAAACTGCATAGCTAATGTTGATATTTCTTTTACATCTAAACTATATATTATACATACACAAACATAAATTAATTTTGAGCAAGCTACGTGACAATAAACAGCCACCCGTTTTCCAAAAAATAAATCACACTTTAAACACCATTCCAAAAAACGCTTAAATCTTCCACGCAAACAACGAAGCACCAGCACCCACAAACCGCCTCGCCCCCATCCCTCCAAAAAACTAAAGGCAAAACGCTGCAATAATCCCTAACCACCGGCCATCACAACCGGCCGTATCCCATTCAGCGAGTCAGCCAAAACGGCCGATCCATCCTAAAGATAAACGCCAGTCCCATCATCCTCCTATTATATAAAGCCATAAAAGCTCCACTGCGGCGGCGGCACGTCGCTTTAAACGTGGCGCCCGCTATCGCTTTGCCACATTAAGTGGTTGCGAGGGCTGCCCTCCTCGCACGTGCCCCCCCCTCCCCTCCACATCCCACCCCCGCGCGAGAGTTAGATGAACGTGCGAGGTGACCGCGAGGATGCGCGCCCTGGCTCTCAACTTCCTTCCTCACTTTCTCCCGAAAATGCACTTCGCTCGTTAGAGGAGCAGGCGCGCCGGCAATTTTCGCAAGGAATTATACTATCGCGAGGTGCTGCTCTTGGGGATGAATTTCTCTTGATGCGCGGCTCTATTTGTTTATGCGCGCGAGTGCTGGTGGATTTGAAATTTGGGAGTTCCGTGGGCGAAATTGTAGCGTGGTGTATTTTGGGAGGAATTTCACTTTTGAAGGAAGATGAAAGAAGATATTTTTTCTACACGTAGCGGAACGCCGGAGCTGCGAGGCAAGAGCGAGCGAGGATCTTTCATTTAGAGCGAAATGTCGCGCTGGCTGGGGCGAAGTTTCGGGAGGGCCGGAAATGGATATAACAAGCCGGGGCGCGGCTCTTAACCGTCTCTTTAGCGCCAACTTTTGATGTAAGTTCGCGCGGCGTGTAGATGGGAGGGAACGACCCTGCGAGCGCGCGAGTGAAAATCTTATCGTCGGAGTATTAAAAGAAATCGGGTTTGCGAGGCCCATAACTTTCTCGCTAACTCGACGCTTTCCTACCTAGGGGCTTCCGGCATTTTTTTTATTCAGAGATTTGATGGGCCGCGCGCTGCCCGAGAGACGATCCTCGGAAATTTTAGTGCTATACGAGCCTCTTCAAATGTTTACGAGTTATTAAGGAACTTTTGTTATACGAAAAATATTGAATATCCAAGGGTCTGGCTTATTTTTTCTTCTGCTTATTCTCTGGCAACAGTTTGGTCGCGAAAATTATAAAAAACCGAGTCGACTCGAGCTAGCTGTAAATATAACTCGCGCGACGCTAGTGAAATAAAAGGCAGAATCCTTTTTGAAAATCCAGCGCCGTTTAATAAAACGGCCCACAATCGACTTGAATCCGCTCCCAGCTTCGACCTCCACTGATACCGTTCCCCAATAAAAGCGGGACTCTAATAAAAATTTTATGATTCAATTGCATAACTGTCATACGGTCAATCAAAATATTGCGCAAAGATCCGCTCCGTAATTCTGCGACTCTATGCTTTTTATTCGTTACCGCCGCGTCACGATTTTCCCTCCGATATATTTTTCGCGAGCAGCGAGCTAAGGGCCGCGTCTATATATACCGGGACGAGGTAGGAGAATGAGAAAGCGAGCGACGTGACAAGTACAGAGAAAAGTGATATACGCGGAAAATTGGGAGGGTCCTCTGCTGAAGCTGGAATTTTTTTATGCTCCTTGAGCTATAGTGATATAAATCGCGTGAAATACGTCAATTTGCCGGAATGTTTTCTTCCAGGAGTAACTCGCTCAGCTGTATTATTTACGGCTGCTATTCATGTGCGACGTCTTACCATAGCCGGCATCTATCTACTTAAATATATTATTGCACCGTAAGGCAGTATCAAATGGCATCATTTGTTAACTATCAAATAATTTGATCACCACGCCAACTAAACTATCTCCTCCTCAACTAACTTTCCCCTTAATCCCACCAAAAATGAAATTACCCTCCACCTTCATAAGAAAAAAACTCCCTCCAAGATTACTCCCAATAACTCCGCACGAACCATCCCTCGCTCGCCGCTAAAACGAAGCAAAAACGCATCAGCAAAAAAAAACTCGCGATAATAAATTTCCGGCAGCGCCAACCGCTCGCCTTAATTCCCGCGCAAGCGGCAGCTTGCGGAAATTCCCAAGTCGCTCGTCGAGCGGCCACCTCTCGAGCGGGCCGCGCAACGACAAAAGCAGCGCGCGCGCAGCCGGCGTCGCGCGATTCGATTTGCATTCATCGTTACGCCCTCGCACTTGACTCTCCCTCACCATCCGGCCGATATTTTTTCATCCGAGCGAGCGCGCCTTTTTTTCTCTCTGCGCCCGCAAGTGCGCAATCCGTGAACAGGCAGCAGCCGCGTACTTTATTTCTGGAGAGAGGAAAAGAGCTTCGAGCGGTTTCCGCCGAGGGAAAGCAGTCGGGCTGGAAGTGCGTTATGCCACTGGCAAGTGGCGATTTGTGATTTTCGCGATGGCAGGGGATGGGCTTTCAGGTTGGATGGAGACGGTAAGGGGGAATATTAATGAGGGTATATGCATTGGGATTTTTGAGGCGGAAGGGTTTAGTTGGGCATGAAATGAGTGCTTTCGAGGGAGAGGCGGATGATCGCTGGGTTATGCGAATTGCAAAATTGCTCGACTTGTTTCAGCGAGATAAAGAGATATGGATAAAAAAATGAAATAAAAAATGAAAATCGCGTATTTGCAACAATCTTTAGTTCCAATCCAGCGCGTTCATCATTCTTTTCAAAGAAACAAAACTCAACCCAAAGACAATTTGTAACGCGCCGAACGAATCGCCCAAAGAACGGCCCAATCCGTACCTCCGCGCCACCCACTCCTCGTTTACAAAATTGAATCTCTCGAACAAAACACAGCTCCGAAAAATATCAGGGCCACACCGGCGTGAAACGAGAGCCTGCCTCCTTCAAGACAAAAGCAGTCGAAACTCTCTCTGTCCTCTCCCTACATGCACTCTGCCGTGTATATCTCGCGCGCAATAAAAAGTCCAATATCCAGCGTGGGGCTGGGTATAGGAGGGTGGCTCCGTGTGGTATTGGAAAAAGAGAGCACGCCGAGCTCCATTGACTTTGACTCGCTGTAGAATGAAGTTCGCGGAGCGAGCGAACTTTCCTTCCCTCACTTACGTACTCCGCGAAAGCCGGAAGTTCCCGCGCGAGCTACTCCAGCTTTTCTGCCGTGCGAGGGTGGTGGAGGAGAGAGATGTTTTTCGGATCGAGCGCGACGCGTACTTCGTTTGTACCTTCTTGGGTAATTCATTTGGAACGGGGGTTTTAGATTTGAGTTTTGTAGTTAGTGGGGTGAAGCCGAGCGAGTGTTTTTGTGGATTTTTTTTGGTTGTTGACTGGATTTTTGTTTGTTTTTTAGTTGTGTGAGTAAAATTTTATTGGATGAATTTTTTCACATGCGTGCTTTAAATAAATTGACGCGCGCTGATTGAATTTTGACTTTACTATTAATGATAAAGATCGTCATTTATTGATATAAACATGAATATTCTGAATAATAAATATTAGTAACCTTTAGAGCACGAAAACATCATAATAGTATCACAAAAAAATAATAAAAATTGATTGTTTGATTTTACTACCATTGTATACTCTAAAGGTAAATATCTGTTATATTGCTTTATAACAATTGCATTCATAAAAACGAAAATTAATTTTAATTAGAACTGTTTGCAACAGCAAAATGAAATTTTTTTGAAAATTTAAATCTATTTGACAAATTTTTGCCAAACTATATTTTTTCCTATTTACTCCATTGCCCCGCTTTAGTAAAACGAAAACAATTGCTGTTACAGGTCTTTGTCAGAATGCAGAGCCCAACCGACGACCCTACGATTTCAGGAATTCACATGTCGCCACGAACGTCGAAAGCCAGCGCGATGATTTGTGAGTATTCGTTATCCCACTTCTTTTTTTTTACGGAAAAACAAAATATGAATTCTTTTTATTTTATTTCACTTTATAAACATTACGTATACAATTCGTTGGAGAAAATATATTTGTATTTTCAATTTTTCTCAATTCATCAAAACATTTTTATTGTTGTTTTTAAAAGAAACTTTTTCCTTTTATCGCCACGCTCAAATCAAACAAAAAGTTTCATTTGTAAAAACAAAGCTTCATACATCAACACTGAATTTTTCACGTACTTCCTCCATAACCCACCTACAATCCACCAACAGAAATTAAAAGATTCGCACCGTACCGCATTCAGCCTTTCCAACTCGCCCTTTAACCACATGAAAAATTCAGGAAAAAATCCTCTCTTCCCCTCTGCTCCCGGAAAAACCGAACTTCCGAATCCGCCGTACGTCTCTGCTATTTCAAAGGACGATCCAGACCTACGCTCCTCTAATTAATCGAATCCCCCCCCCCCCACTCAACTCTCCTGCTCTACCTCGACAGTCCTCTGACCCTCCTCGAGTGCTAATTTCGCAAAGTTTCGCGCCGAAAGTTAATCGCCGAATTAATAACAAGTCGACCTACTTTATCCTCTCCCGAGGAACGAATCCCTCTCCTGCGCTCACTTGGAAACAATTCCGAGCTCTCCTGTCCGCCCTTTGAGTTATCGGATATAGACGAGCGCGACTCCCGGCTCTCCGTGGAAATTTAGCTTTGCGCAAAGTAGGAATTATGTATATGTATATATACCTTCGGCTTTACCTCGACAAAAGTGCGCGAAATGTATTCTTGAATTCCCGGCAAGAGTCAAGCGAATACAAATATATACAGGGGAGCTTGAGATGTATGGGTTTGAGGGGGATTTCGGGAGAGGGTACGGGAAAGCCTGCGGGGGATTCGCTGATGAGCGGAATAAAGAGGCTGGAGAGGGCCTGATTTATGCCTTTCGTTATTTAATCGAGCCAATCGATTGCTGATACGATGTTGGCGATTGGGCGGGTTTTGGTTTTGAATAAGTGAAATTTTGTTGCTGATGCCTATAAAGTTTTTGTTTTTGACAGCGTAAAGTGATTCGTAAAGTGGTAATTTTGAATTTTTGCATTTACTTTTATTTGTAAAGACTTTTTTTATAGAGGAACGGGTACTTTTAATAAAAAATTACAGTGCCAATCATAAAGTGATGTCAGAATATAAATTATCCTAATTAATAGTAAAAAATTATTCCTACAGAATGGGAAAACTTATGATGAATAACGTTAATTTTTACCTTTCCGTAACAGCAATTTTTCTCCTGACATTAGGATGACCCGCACATTTATTATGACAGTCACGGTTATTTATATCAGCAAATTATATTCTCATACAGATCGCGAAATGTCGTCATTCATCATAATGACATTGACATAATTAAAAGCTCCCATAAACCCTAAAACTTAAACCATCCAAAACTTCCGCTTAAAGCGTACTCACTTACCCAACACATCACCAAATTATTAAAAAAACAATCAAATCAAACCCAATAACCCACCGAATTCCCATCATTCCCCATTCCAATCCCTTCCTCCCAAAGCAAAAAGAAAAAACGAAACCTTCACCAAACCACTCGCAAGTATCCAATCTTCATTTACCCCCGTCGCGAGGAAACGAGAGAGAAAGCGACTCGCTGAGAACGCTTTCGGATTGTCCATTACAGCTGGGACGTACCTCCCGAGGGAGCAGCCCCGAAGCCGGAGGAAGCGTCGGCCCTCGCCGCCCGAGAAAGCGGAGATGAGCAGCGCGAGGCCCTGTCGCTGAGGCTCCAGCCCCAAGGTAAAAATATATTGCCCTTTTTCTTGCCCCTGCGAATGCAAATTCCAGGTTGACTCGGCGCGAGTCGATAAGGGTGCTTTCGGTTGAGCGATTTATGCGATGGGTGGTTTAAGAAGGTGCATGATTTGTGTAGTTGGGAAGGTTCGGAGAGGTTTGCTGGATTTTAGGTGGATATTATTTTTGATGTTAGGTGAGTTTTGGGTGGTAAAGTGGTGGAGTTTTTTTGCTTGGTAGCGCGGGGGAGAGATTTTCGTGGAAATTCGGGGAATTTGAGAACGATGAGAGGTCGATTTTGAATTCCGTTGGACGCAGTTGATTTGGAATTCGTGTCGCTTTCCGTTGCAAATGGTAACTTTCGAAAGTGGGAATCTTCGTCGTTCGGTGACTGAAATGGAAAAAAATGGTTTGTCACAGGAGCAACAAAATTGTAATAGGAAAAATCGTGGGAAAAAATGTGTACTTTAAACAAGTTTATTTGATAGTTGAATATAAAATAGATAATGATAATATTATCTCAAAGTAAATACGGAATAAAAATGTGAGAAAGAACTAGAAAGTAAGCTTTGCTTATTTTAGTCTTATTTTTGAAAGTTTAATAAAATTTGTACATGCAATAAATTTTTTTAAAGGTACATTTTATTAATATATGTAGCTTATAGTATATTTTCGTTTCAAGGAAATATTGACATTCTCTTTGTTCACTATACTTATGGCTCTATTCACATTTTCAAAAGAGAATTTTTCAAAAGCGGATATATCATTAGAGTTATTTTATATTTACATTTTTAACTAATGTAAAAAATAATTCACGCAGTAAATTTTTTATCAAAAAACATGAATCTATTTTCAACATTTACATTATCGATGAAAAATAATAATTCTTTTGCTTTTTTCATAACTTTTCGAACAAACCTCCATATACTTAAAATTCCACATTCAAAATCCACACCATCCCTCACAACGAAAAATAAATACGAAATTCACTTATCCCAGAAGGCTCACTAGAATCCCACGGCTGGGTCGCGCACCCGGACTCTGGCCAGTCCCAAAGCGATCGACGTCGAAAAAAGCGCCGGCGAAACAAGCAGCACTCCTGGAAGGACCTATCCGACTCGGAGCGAGAAAACCTAGTAAACATCGGCGGTCGAAATCGCGGCAAGAAAAAACAGCAGCAGGGCGAGGCCTCTTCCTTAACGATATCAATGTCGCCGTCGTTAAAAAAGACGAGAAGCCGCGTGGAAAAGTTCCGAGAGGAGCGCAGAAAACGCAGGCGAAACCGGAAGCGCATGAGAAGCCGGATGCGCTCGGAGAGCCGGAGGGAGGAGCGGAAATGGATGGACAGCTCGATGGCGCAGATCGAAAGGCTGCTAAAAATTGTCGACGGGGCTGACGAGATGAAGTTCCTCAGCGAGAATCCGCTGAACCTATCGACAACGAGGCAAAGCGAAGACAGCGGTGAGTCGTCTTACTCCAGCCGTAACAATACTATCACACCAAACATGAATTCTCCTTTGTACAAAGGCATTCCAAAGAGCCTCGACAATTCGAGCTCGACCCTCTCATCCAGCAACCCCGCCCAGCAAACCAGCGAGCCTCGCATCGCCAAGCCACCCGAGCCCACCTCGCGCTACCTACCGATCCCAGGCGACGTCGAACGCGAGTTCTCCCGCCACGTGGAGCACGAATTCACGCGCGCTCAGCTGGCCGCCGAAAAATCGATGCTGGATAATCGAGAAGAGGAGGAGGAAAGCGACGAGGAGGAGGGAGACGACGAGGAGGACGAGGCGGAGGATTCGCCGAGGTTCGACGAGCGGTATCCGCAGGTGACGAGGCAGCCCGACGACCCAGCCAAGACGCCTTTTGATCCTGAGAGGATGCTGGGTTATTCGAGAACGGACGAGGATCTGCCGATACTCGACATGGAGAAGGAGGTGCTGCAGAGGACGCTCAAGGATTACAACGCGTACATGAGCTCCAGTGCGGCGAAAGGTGCTAAGGCTAAGGTATGAGGATTTGCTTTGAGTTTTTAAAGGGGAAGTGGTATAAGAGAGATGAAGTGATTGTTTGATGTTTGTACGATATTTTTCTGAGCGGAATCGAATAATGCAGTGTTTCTCAAATATTTAGACAATATATTGTTCTCTGGGAAATTGAACGGATTCGCTGTATTGATCCAATATTTGTTTAATATTGTATTCCACGCTTAACCAAACATTTTCAACTCGATCACCTAAAATATATTTTCGATCTACAAAAAAATTGATTTATTATACCAAAATTAAACAACTATTTCCTTAAAATAATCCTTCAAATGAAACTAAAAACCACATTTTAATTTCAGAGCGAGCAGGACTCCGAGCACCAAAGAACCGGTGCCAACGAATCGTCGTCATCCACATCCAGCCCCAGCGAGTCCGTCTTCTTAACAGAGGACGACGATGATAATGAATCGCGCGGGGATCTGTCCTGCATGAATGGCACGTTCGTCCCGGCTCCCTTAGTTCATCACGCCGTCATCAAATATGTAAAGTGAGTGGCCCCATGAATTATTCAACCCGTGAGCTCCGTTGGCTAAGCCATTATATTTTTTAAAAATCATTATTTGTTCTTGGGGATACCGAAATCTATTCAATGAATGTCGAATTTTGGAGCTTCTTTGTTTGCTAAGATCGCGCGAGACCTTATAGGTGCGCAGTCCACTTAAAGTTAGTGGCCTTTTTTTCGAAATTCGCGGATCTAATTAAGACTTGGAAAGTAATGGGATAAGTTCATTTTTTTCTCGGTACTTTTGTGTTTTTTCGAGGAAAGTAATGTTAAGAAAAGTTGTCGGCCGGACCGCGGATTGCCAACGACCCAAATGTCCCGACTAGATTCGAGGAAATTTTTCAGGATTCCGAGCGCGCTGAAGCTTTCCATTTGTTTAACAAACTCGTGAACTTTTGCATTGTTATGCAAAATGGATTTCTTTGAATAGCGAGTTATCAAGTTTAGTATAATTCAATGAATTTCACGTTCACCTACTTCAATAGATCAATAGCTCATTCAATAATCTTTTCAACTTGACTCTCCTGTCAATACGCTCTTCCAACTTCGAAATTATTTTCCCCCCAACACAATTAAAAAAACCCTCTCAATTCTATTAAAAAAGATCGATTAACCCGCCCACCGTCAATAGAATCCCATCCTCGCAAAAAAATCCCAGCGACCCGCCCCTAACTCAAAGCAAAAGCCGCAATCTCTAATTCTCAAGAAATCCAATAAATTCAGACCCTCCCGGCTCAAGCACCCACGCCCTTATCTGTCGAACAGATCCTCGAAGCCGGGCCACGAGTACCTCGAGGCGGACTACGAGTGCGAGCCCAGCTACTCCATGCAGCAGCTGCAATCGAAGAGCAGCGCGGGCCGACTGCTGTGTAAGAACCGGCGCTGGGTTGGCCGGCTGCCCGTCTGCAAGTTCCGCGCCGACGACGAGGCCACGTGCGCCAAGCTGGGCTGCGAGCAGATCTGCCGACTGGTGTCCGGTAGAGCTGAGTGCCTCTGTCGCGAGGGATATAGGCTTGAGGGAAGGAAGTGCGTTGGTGAGTGATTAAAAAAGGCTTTGTTGAAGTTTTTGGGGGCGGTGGGTGATTGGTGAAGTTTCGTTTGATTTTGCGAAGTTAATTAGGGGAGTTGGTGTTCGAAGTTACTTTTAATGAAATTATTATTTTATTAGGTTTTTTTGAGTTTGGATTTAGGTTAATGTATTCGCCGTTTCGCTGCGCGAGTTTGTTGATTAAACTAACAGAGTATATTGTTTTCCCATTTTGCTTGCTCTACGTTTAAATTGAGTTGATGCTTCTAAAAACAGTCTTGCATTCGTGAAAAGGAGCTCCGAGATGGTAATTGTGTGTACAAGAGCAGCTCTTTATCTCGCCCTTATTTTTAGTCGTCTTGACCTTTTTTCTCAAGTGCAAGCTTAAAACTGTTCTTTTGCATCTTTTTGAAAAATTTATTAAAATTTAAAGTAAAAAAATTTCGAAATCTTCTTGGTAAAAATTATTAAAGAAAGTTCAAAAATATAAATTACAAAATGTTCGTTAAACACTTTACTGCATAGTAGCTCAAAAAATCAATTATTCTGTAACATTTAAAAGCAAGAAATCATGTACAAATTCACACTGACACTTTCGGTCATTTAACTGCGTCTTAATTATTACTCTTCAAGAGTCCAGCGAACACCAACTCTATTACAAGAGCCAACGTAAACATATAATATAGAACATATCAAGATATACATATAATAACAAAATATACCCTCGAGTATACAGTACCGTACATATAAGATATTCCTTCAGCTATTTCGCTAAATACACATTCGCGACTCCCGAAATACACGATTGCTCCTACATGCATTCCTCGCAAGCACGAGGCAAATACATTATTTAAGAAAACATCCGCGAGAGTAAATACTTGGCAGAACCCGAACAGCTTCGCGAGAAAATACACAATTTACAAAGAATTTATATGCGTCTATCTTTGCTTCCGTTGCTAGCGGGTGCCATTAAAACTACGTACAGTCGAGTCGGCCTGTTCGAAAATGCATAATGTCAGATCGATTTTGCGTGTACGTACGCGAATAAAAGCGAGAGAGGATGAGACAAGGAGAGAACAAATAGCCAGCTTGGACGT
>JAPYZA010001305.1:0-37428 GCA_030522685.1 Eupelmus azureus | reverse complement strand
GCTTTGTTGAGTGCAAAGTTTACGATGGAATTGAGTGGGCTTTGCGGAAAGCCAGAAGGGAATTTTCGAGTGTTTTTATAGTGAGAGGGATTTGTGAAGTCAATAGCTATTTTCATTGATGCACATTCAAATTTAATGATGAATAATCTTTGAAGTTGGTATTTGGTTTTTTTAAGCACAGTGGTAGAAATCTGACAAATTTTTAGCTGGTATTTACTTCTTAAGAATATGCAAAAATATTTTATTTTTTATTGATGGACTGGATGAGTTAAAATAAAACGTTATCACTTAGCTTACGAATATCTTTTTTATTATGAAAATATGAATATAAAATGTAAAATAAAAAAAAAATTATCCTGAAAAAATTCAGTATAATAAATTAAGATAAAATTGTATCTTGATTTATAAATTTATATTTGAAAAAATAAAAATTAACAAAAATCATCAAAGTTATAGATTTTAGATCCAAGAAGATAGTGTTCAAAAAGAATATTTGAAAATTAGGAATGTTCTCAATTATCTAAAAGAATAAAATTTTAATTATTTTATTAATAATTATCCAGTCATATTGAAATAAAAACAAACCATTGTTACAGAAACTTTAACTACTTCCTCTAAAAAGTTTGTATAAACAATAATTTGTTCGTAATATAATAATATAAAATTCGATACCAGAACTATCTTCTATTAACATTATTTTCTAGTTTCCTACATTTTCTTAATATTATTAATTTTTTTAATTAATAAATTAAAATTATAAAACCACAATAATTCACAGCACTGTTTCAGTCATTTTCATCATCGTACTTAAACATCACTAATATGAAACATAAAAGTATTTATCCAGAAACACAGTCCATTGCTCTTTATAGTACTATATTTCACTATTTTCTTCGATACTTCTGCGCGCCCTTCGGTAATTCCTTCACATCAACGCAGTGATGTTGCACCAAATGCCTATGCAGACTGACATTCTGGGTATATTTATTTGGACAGAGATAACACCAGAAACGTCGCTGTCCGTCGCACTCGAATCTCACGTGTCTCTGCAGATTATTCTTCAATGAGTAAGACTTGCCGCACTTTTGACACTGAAACTCGGAGCTAGTATTCTCCGACTTTCGTTTCCAAACTGGATTATGTCGCTGCGGTTGCTGGATATATGGAATGGTGGAAGTATCATGATGAGATGCTATCGAGTAATCTTCGTAGAATCCTGAAAAATAAATGGTTAATAATGTGTTAGTTATGATGTACGATGTAGAGATCATGTATTTGCTGCTTTCTAAGGTGTTGAGTGTTGTCTTACATTTATTTACTGTGGATATTGGGTACTACTTGTAGAATAGTGTTTTTCATCATAAGACCGAAAATGGCTCTGGCCGTGTAATGTTATTTTGCAGTATCCAAAATAGAAAATTTGCTTTATTTGGTCCAGAAAAACGAATTTTTCTACCTGAATACTGCAAAGTTTTAGTAATGGTTTGAATAAGTATTTCATTTTTATTGATTGTTTTTGAAGTTAACTAAACAAGTTATTTGAACCATTTTTAATTGTTGTTATATTCTGTTTAACTTATTACTATGTTTTCACTTATTTATGCATTACATTTCACTTGTAGATACATTGCATGAATATGATAGGTGAATATTAGAAACAAAACACTGGTACTAAACTTTGTATTATACATTTACAAGAGATGTGCAGGTAAATCACTATTTTATTTAAAAAACTTTTCATGATAATCTTGAGGTATCGATAAAAGAATTAAGTACATTTTTATTTTAATTCAAATTCAAATACTAATATTATCATATTTATTTTTTACAACGATAAAAGGATCTTGTTCAAATACTGAAATGTAAACTTACGTAAAAAAATAATAACTATACAAGTGACAATATAATGCCTTTGATGAAATAACTCAAAAGTCTACTCTTTATTAAAATCAAATTGATAAATTAAAAATAAACTTCCACTTACATCTCGTTTACTCTTATTTACACTATTAAATTCCATTTGTAATACCACGGTTTTATATAAATATAATCAGCGCATGGTCACTAAACCAACACAAAAGCATCACAAATCTCATACAGTTTGGCACACTTCCCATTATAGAGACACTCTTCCCTTTAGCCATCTGCCTCAATAAGTCTTATAGAAGGTCAGCTTGTGATTGTCAGGCCCAGTTTTACCCACATGGACAGCGCCATGGATATGCATTGCAGACTTGTAGAAGCACTTGAACGGGCAGAATACGCATTGATAGATCGGCTTCCGGCCACATTCGTTGACCATATGGCGTTTCAGATTTTTTTGGTCGTAGTAACGACGATTACACCTCGTGCAAAGGTAGGGGCCCTGGCCGCGTACCCGACGCTGCCTGTATTCTGTGTACGTGGCCAGGGGATCTGAAACATAGATGTGGGAGCAGCATTAGAATTTGAGGATGAAGAGACTGGTTGAATTTTTATGCTTTATTGCAAGAGTTTGGTGATGAAAACCATTTTGTAATGATTTGTAAAGACTTTGTAACTGTGTATGAGGTTGGTTAAATGCACCAACAGTATTGTTGAATTTGCAAAAAATTTACCTTTGATGATGAACTTGTTGAGTTTTAGGTAATGCTCGATATGATGGATTCTAAATATACAGAGAAACTCGTTTATTACTAAATACAAAGAGTGGAATCACTTGTATAAGTATTCGAAGGCTCAATTATCAACATAATGACAATTATAATGTTTTAATGATATTTATTTATTTTTTAAGTTAACATTCACATTATCAATTGAAATTATCGACACTTTTTTTCCAGGATGCATTTTCGTTATATGCGTCTTGAGATTGTAGCTTTGCTTGCTGCGAGCTCCGCAGTAGGCACACTTAAATGATGGTTCCTTGCCGCATTCGAGTTCCTGGTGACGCGAAAGTGTCCATTTTCTAACAAAACCCTTTCCACATGTAGAGCATTTGAGATTTTTTTTGTTCTTTTTCTGTTGAAGTTTGCGGTTGGACTTAATGTACCTTTTATAGAGTCTTGGTAGTAAATAAGGATCAGATAATGGAGGATCGTGGATGAGATTTTGATCTGGTAGTGGGCACTCGACAAAGTGGATGTTGCTCAGCGGAGGCGAGATCTGATCCCACGTACAAGCTGGAAGAAAACAATGATCTGTTAATTAAATATTTTGTTATTGGGTGAGAAATATTTTTATCAAAATTAAGTGATTATTGAAGTGAATCCACAAGTGAAATACTAAGCTTTCATTAATAAAATATAATTAATTTAACAATTTGAAAAATTTAAAAGAATAATTG
Organism: Eupelmus azureus; assembly: GCA_030522685.1. Lineage (NCBI taxonomy): Eukaryota > Metazoa > Arthropoda > Insecta > Hymenoptera > Eupelmidae > Eupelmus > Eupelmus azureus. The sequence goes on along the minus strand of JAPYZA010001305.1, from coordinate 34,103 downwards.
CAAAACAACGATAAATTTTAATTGAGAATTGTTCTTAGGTAATTAAAAAATATCAAGATTTTTTAATAGTATTTATTGATTAATCTATACAAGATTTACAATTCTGCATTTCTAAATAAAATGCATTTATCGACTTTCGTAAGTCGTTTTACCATATATGATACGCTAATTTACAATTTTTGCAATATATAAATTTATTATTATTCCTAAAATTTATTCTCTTCTGAAGTTATTTCCTATAGAAAATAAATGAGCATTTCGATTACTTATGAGTCTATCATTGGCAGATCAGCAGTATGATGTGTACGCAATGTTATTTTCCTATATCAAGTATTCTAGAGATTTATAAATCAAGAGGAACAGAAATAATGAACACTTTTATTGTCAGTTTCGAGCTGAATCGATTTCAGGCTACGTCGATGTAACATTTAATTAATGATTTCACGGCAATGTTCCAATTCCAGCTCAATTATGTTTTGCTTCATGGGTAAAAACTATTATCCTAACCAAATTGAAAAAATATAAAAAGTAACGATAAATCTATTTAACAAAAAATTAATTTGATCTAGCGCCCGATGTACATCAAAATACATCTCAAAAAACTCACATTCGCAGCTACTCCATCGCTCAATGCTCATCGCTAAAATAGCCAATTCCCTTCTTCGCATCTACCCTACCTCTCCGCGCTACGAATCTCTCAACCCCTAAAACTATCCGCGCTCAGCGCCATGTCAATCCTATCTACAATCGCTCGGCGAAAACTTGGTCTCGGCCGTCAACACCTGGGGCTCACTTCTACGCTTCAGGTGCTTGCCGTTGAGGTGGGTGTTGAGACTGGAGCGATGCTTGGTGCGATAGGGGCAGAGCGGACACTGGAATTTTGGCTCGACGCCGCACTCGTGCTTCAGGTGACGCGCCAGGCTCGAGTGGTAGTTGTAGAGCTTGCCGCAGTTACGGCAAGGGTAGGTGACTCGCTGGCTGTTCAGGAAGCCGCGGACCGGACGTCGCGCCGAGCAGCCTGCAAGCACAGAGGAAAGCAGAGAAGGACGAGATTAGAGACGGGGTGATCAGCGAGGCTAAGAAGCGACGGGGGGCGAGGGTGAGAGATGCGTTTGGGTGTGTGTTTCGCGAGTGTTGTGGGGGATGAGTGAAGAGTTTGTAAATGTTTTTTTTTGGAGTGTATGTAATTTTTTCTGTGGGTTATATTAGATGGATGGTATTAATGAAATTATAGGTGACTAATTGTAGTTTTATTAAGAAATAGAAGTACTATCTGTTGTGCTAAGGGTTGTTTTTGCAGTATGTTGATGAACTTTTCATGCAAAGTACTTACCAGCATGTTCAGTGCCATACATACTGTTTACTAATAAACTACACTCTCTGATAACAGCGGAAAATAATTATAAATTAATGATTGTTTTAGCATCGAATTTTAATAACAAAATCAATGAAACATCATGAATGCAATAAACTATTTATGCGGAAATTAAAGCATTACTCCATAAAAAAAATTGTGTTTGGTTACAATAAATTTTAATTACTGAAAATTACAAATAAAAAATGCCTTTATTTTTCACCCAACGACAAACGGCCATTTATAAAATACATATCTTCCTTAAATACACTTTGAAGATTTTTAATTGATCAGTACAATTGAATATTTTATATAGCTGAGGACAATGTGTCCATTCTTTTTGCGAAATTAAATAGTAATGCAACTGAAGAGTACAATATGTCTTTCTGAGAAATTACAACTTTCAACGCATAACTTCGCCTAAATAAAAGAATTTCCTTTTCATTGTAACAGTTTTACACGTATAAACAGTTACTTATTAACAATAAAATGTATTTCATAACTAATTTTAAGCTTTTTATATATCTACATATCATTTAGGATTCATATATGTATTAACAAAAAGAAATGAAAATATTTGAAATAAAGTATACACTTTAAACTATAGCAAATGCAAGATAATAAATATATATAATTAAATATCGTATCAACATTATAAAAATTAATAACTAATACATAACAGTTGGCACCATAATTGTATATTGTCACTTTTTAGCACTTTCAACAATTACTTTAATAAAGTAATTAGTGCTATATTTATCGTAGGAAATATCGGTAATAATTTCATCTTTATATTTCATATAAAATTAAACTACGTACATAGTAATCAGTCAATAGACAAATAACATCTAAAAACAATAAAGTTAAATTGCTTAAACTTATTCAAATTCTACCTATAGAAAAAATAGTAAGTGTAAATTAAAAAATTCAAAATATCGTTTATATATTATTTAAATATTTAAATAACAACGTTAATAAAATATATTCGAATTCCAATAAAAGTATTTGCATTGCAATATAAGAAATAAATACTTTTTTTTCTTATGAGAAGAGCGAAATTCTCTTCTACCAATAGCCAATATATAACCAATTTTGAATCCGGGCATATATCGAAAAGCAAAGAAAATATTAATCTGTTGTAGATTTTGACATCACTTTTGCATGTACGCGTTCTATGTGAGATTTGACATTCCACTTTCTATTACTTTGATAACCGCACAGAGGGCATGAATAAGTCTTTTTTGAATCACAAAGACGCATATGCTTCAACAAAGAGTGCCGAGTGCGAAACATCTTGAAACACTTCTCGCAGTCGTATTCACCGTCTCCTGATAAATAATTGATCTTGTTGACAGCATTGTCTGTTATCTCAATGTCGAAATCCGCCATCAACGAATCTAAAAGAAAACAAAAAATAGTTTGTTAATTTTAAGTATTTTATTGCATTTGTCAGACGTAGTTGATTGAAAACATGCTGAATATATTTTTGTTTATGGTCAGTAGTTACTACAGAAAATATTAGTTAATCAATAAAGATTTTATACTAACTTTGTGTTAATACAAGACAGAGATTTTATTCTAAAACCAGATCATACGGCCGATACGCGGCCGGAGATTAGGTTAGCAGTGGTTATAATTGACAAAAAAAATAAATAAATAAAATAAAAGAACGCATCTTCTCAGCCAATCAGATAACGAATAAACTGTCAACAATAAAATACACATTAATTTTTTACAAAGGGATACATAAACAGGTATAATATACATATGCTGTAAACTAAATTTATTTTCTTTTAACTTGTTTATAAACTTTTCAATAATTGTAATTTATTTTTTTTTTAATAAAACAAAAAAGTATTATTTACAGAAATATTTACATGTATAGTGTTGAAAAATCATGATAATTTTATAAAAATGATTAGAATTATTGATCACTTAGATAAAAAAATTAACCACATTTATAAGCGAACACAAACTATAGCAATATTATTAACATTATTTTTTTGATAATTCATTGTTTTTTAATTAAAATGTTTGATTGTAGTCCTGCAGATCATAATCCAAGAACGAATACAACTGGAAAAATAATTTAAGTTAGTATTCTATTTAAATAAATTATTATTTGAATACAGAAAAATATAATATTATTTGTTTGATATTAAATAAATAGAATTGTAGATAAAAATATAACAAGAAAATTAATATAATAAAAAAAAGTCTTACTTAAATAAATGTTTTAAAATAAGTCCCCTATTGAAAGATAATTTGACGATAAATTTAAAAATAATATTAAAATTATTTTTGAAAACGTAAAAATTATGATTAATCTGAAAAAGAAATGTATAAACAAAAATCAATGATTGATATTTGGATGTAATATTATTTTTATTAAAAATCAAGTTTTCTTAATTAGCCTTATAAAGTCTAAAATGATAATTTGATTATCTTGATACACAGTAAGAATATACACAGTACATCGTAAGAAGTCTTAAAATATGACGATAAATCATACTTCCAATTTGTTTTATCTCCACATCATTCTTTGATATGCAAATTGCTGTAAAAATGTTTTTATGAGTTACTCTAATATATAATCTCACAACTTTATCCTTTTATTTGGTAGAGCGATGTGAATTTATAATACGATTAGGACTAAATCTTTGGTTTGGATCAAATACATATTAGTTTATTGAGGAACTTACTATTTTTTCAATTTATCATATTTAATCTATTTACGTTGTTATATAGAAATAACGCATTACGTATACAATACTACTTATAATTAATGTTTATACATTTTTATTTAATATTATATCTAAGTTTATAAATGTATTCTGATAAGTTTCAATTTAATTTTTTTGATATGGACTAGATTTTTCCTATAATCAAATAATCTACTTACATTTGCAAATTAATTTTTAAAGACGCAGTTATAAAGACGCAGTTATAAAGATGCAGTTATAAAAGACACAATTCCAATCTACACTTAAAACAAAATTTTCTGAAAACAAATACATTTTTGATTTGGATCGAGCTTAATACATATTTAATTGAAAAAAAGATAGTGAACTCGTTGGAATATTTCTTCAAAAATAATTTTTTTGGAAATGAATAAATATTATTTGAATTAAATAAACATTTACTGATGCAAATAAAAATTTTTTGATTTCTGTGATTTTTTTTCATTATAAACTTTTGAATAATTGTTAGTTACTACTAAAAAACAAAATATTATTCAATATTAAAATGAAACTAGAGATATCTTTGTTATCAAAACAAAATCCAAATCATATTCAATTCAAACTTCTCAATCAAGAGACTAGCGATTGTTGCGCTGAAGTTCGCTGACATTCCTGATGTTGTGCACAGAGACGAGATGCCTGAGGAAGCTGGCCTCGACGCGCGATCTGTAGGGGCAGTACTGGCAGGAAAAGTGGCTCTCGCAGGCAATGCTACCACAGCCCATCTTCAGGTGCTTCCGTAGGTTCGAGGCCCAGGAGTACATCTGGCCACAGCGCGGGCATACGTGAAGGCGTGGCCGGACTATCGGAAATAGCGAGCTTTCTGCAAGATGAAGAAAGAAAAATATTGGTTTTTATATCTGTTTTCAAATGAAGAAGAATCAATGTCACTCAAGCTAATGGATTGCTTTTGATAGCGTTATGGTTTTGATAATGATTTTGAAATTTTAGTTCAGTATAGGCAAAACATTTGAAATAATTAATAATAGTTAATCCATGAATTTGAGAGACTAAACATCGAGGTTGCAATCGTGTAGTTAATTTCTTAAAAAGAATTTTTCGACTAGGATAATATTTTGTTTCTTTGTATTATTTAATATAAGAGTTTATATAACTCAAAAGCAATGTTTTTGATGATGGTATGGCTGGAAATATTTTTATTGCAACGTCGATAAATGTAATGAACGTTTTAAACTCCCCGGTCAGCGTTAAGATGGTATTTTGGTTTGTAAGTTAATTAGAAGCAGGATTATTATCTTCTTAACGCCAACCGACAAGTTGAATATGTCAAGGATATTATTCAATAATCAAGGAAAAAATAATAAAATAAAATAATAATGTTTTACTAACCATGTATACATAAATGAAAGATTTTTGTGACCAATGAATGTGTTGCATATTAGATTTTTATATTATTGTTTCAATATTAATAATGTGTAATTTTATAGTGTCATTAATAAAATAATATTTTTCTCCTTAAAGTACACCTTCAAACTTTTTATTTTATTAGATACTTCTTAAACAATAGGTATATTTTTTCAATATTAAGTATCTTATTTTGCAGTTAATAAAATACGTAACTGTCATAATATAATAAAAAAGAGATAAACTGATTTAGATGAATTTTCTGTAGAATACAAACGGTAGTCATTAAATTATGAACAAAATTTATTAGATAAACAATAATGATTATATAATACAAAATGGATGCGTAGAAAATTTTCAAAAACTAGTCTTGTAAAATTTTGCAGTTTCACCTAAAAATATAAGATATATTAGTATAATAATAAATATTTTTGAATTATTACAATTTAATAGCATTATCTGTAGTATTATAAATAATATGTATCAAGGAAAAAAATGGGAAAGAAAGTGTACATATTTTTGAAATTCAAATAGTTTTATTTCTTTTGAATTTATTTTATCTTGATAATACTTTAGAAAAATTAAAAGTAGAAACATAAATTTTAAAATTACGAAAAAACACTCTTTCGTATTTTTAACATATAGTGCAAAAATAGTGTTATCGATATTATAATCTAGTCTACAAAATTTTGTATAACAAAGTCGTATTATTCTTATGTAGCATAAAATTTTTAAATTTCAAAAAATATCTCCAAAAGAATAAATTAAGTATTAATACAGTTATTGTTAAAGGTGTAAGAGAAATATAGAAGTTTAGTAATATAATTATAAGATAAATTTATCAAGTTTAAAAAAAATACTCTTTTTGCAAATAGCTGCAAAGTATTTGTACCTACAGTTTGTTTAAACAATAATATTATTACTACAATATTTTTTTTTACAAAAGCTTCACCTATAAAATGACTGATGAACCTTATTACACTAAAAAATACTGTCATTAATTTATCGAGAGTGCACTATAAATTTTACACAAATAAACGATTAATAAAACATTTTTTTTCGACTTTTCCTGAAATTATTGGCTATGTTTAAACCGCTCACACTATTCTTCAATAAAAATTAAATTAAAATTAATAAAATTACAAAAATCTCAGATAAATTCTCTTTTACAAAACACGTAAAATTCTAAAGTGAAATCATCGAATAATTAAAATAAATTCAAGCTAATTCTCTCAAATTAACTTCCCGGCTACCATTCTACATAGCGACCTTATGTATCCGTAAAATATGAGATCGCATGCTGTTACGATGCTTAGTACGCCTCGGACAGTAGGGACAGAGAACTCTGGGCTCCTTGCCACACTCGAGCCTCAGGTGGGTCATGAGATTTCGATACCATCGGTAGACTTTGCCACACTTGTCGCAGCAGAAACGTCCCGGTGACGAATTCAGGCCTCGAGCGGTGACGGAAGCCCCATGACCAGCAATGACCGGTTCTGAAAGAGAAAACGAAAGGCGTCAGTGCGAATAGAAAAATAAGATTGGATTACGATTTGCCCAGGGGAATGAGTTTTGATGGGGGATAGTTTTTTTCGATGATATGTACATGGATTATGGGTTTGTGTGATATAATAATTACGCGTGATTTGGTAATGAATCTACGAAGACTTTCACCTTTTTAATTTAAGTGCTAAATCTGTTTATGAATTAATACATTAATACAGTTTTTTGTTATTATTAATGGAAATTATGATTTTTGTGTATTGGCAAATTTTACTGTTAGGTGCATTCTTTTTTCTTCCATGACAGTAGCGATTTAGAGTGCTAGACATGGGCCGATGATTGACCTAGTCCTATAAAGAAGAAAAACTTTAATTTGTGGTTAGAACGTAGAATGAATACAATATTAGTAATTAAAGAACCTTTGTTTTGCAAAGTAAACTGAACAATTTTGTTTTTCTCTTATTTTATTTACAAAAAAAATCAGTAAGTACAAATACATCGAAAATATGTACACAGTTCATTAAAAGGCCATAACAATAAACATAAAAAAAGTAATATAAAAATCACAATTCCGAAAAAATTGTCCAAACATTGAGCAATGACAAAATCGGTTTAGTTCGCCCACTCATTTGTTGTAGTACACTCGGCCCACAGGTCCAGCACCTGAATTTTGGAGCCGATGTGCCGTCGCCTGATGTGATGTGTGATCTGGACGCGCTGTTTGGCTAGGAGAGGGCAGTAGGGACAGCCGAACCTCGGAGGGAGGCCACATTCGTGGCGCAAGTGGCGCCGCATGCTTTTCAGACGAAGGTAGACGCGGCCACACTTGACGCAACGATGGCCATCGCCGTTGCGTATACGTCTGCGGATCGGGTTGATCGACTGGAAATCTGAAAACGAGAGATGTTCCAGGGACTTTAGAGCAAGATTCTTTAAGAGGGCAAGTTTGAAATTGAGATGGCAGAGGTGGATTTTAAAAATAACAAGACTTTGAGTCGTTGGTTTAGAAGAAGATTTGAACTCGTGTTAGTGCCAGACAATGTATTGAGTCAGGTGAGAGCTAGAAAACATTGTTTGTCGCTCGGGCGAATTGAAATCATTTTTCTCTCAACCGACAAAGTTCTGTCTTTGGAAAGCATGGAGGTTGAAGTAAGATAAGTAACTGAATGATTGTAGGTAATTGAAATCTCTGAGCGAAACGGACTTGGTCAACTAAAACCGACACCTAGGAATGTGTTTAAAATACGTGTTTTGTTACTGTGATTCGTAATATTAAAAAAAATGATAGTAAATAAAATAAAATAATTTTTTTCAGGTTTTTATAAAAAAATGAGTATTTGTAGTGATGATTTATTTTTTACTAAAAATCCATACATGCTACGTAAATTTTGTTGCTTTTCAAATCTTATAATTATATGGAGTTTTTAGCGTTACTTAAAAAGACATTTGTTAACATCATATACATGACAGATACATGGATTCTAAAAAGTTGTAATGCTTGAACCCTTGCTATTATCACAAACAATTCAATATAAATAATTGATTCAGTTTATATTTTCACATATTTGCGTTATTAAACCTTCAAGATTCACAAAGGTTTATGCAATTAACAATTTATTGCGGAAACTTAAAAATAACTTTTATATACTTAATATTAATTCACACATTTGCATTGAAATTAGAAAGACGCAGTTTCTAAAAAAATAATATTATGCTGTAATTTAATGATATGAGATGTAGCACCAGTACATTAATTATTTCTTAAATCACATGTGTTGTTATCATTAATAACTAAAAATCAAGTTTGCTTTTTATTTGAGTTAAATCGATTATCGTCTCGGGATGTTAAAAATTCATGTTACTGTTTTTTATAATGAGATTTTCTTTAATTATCATACAGATTCACAGTAGTAATTTATTGCTTTAATTGATTTTTATATACTAGTATTTTTAAGTGAAAAAAATCAAAGGACTAATACAATAAGCCTAATCTCAACGGTTAGAATATACTTTTATCTAGATTCATTAAGTATAATTTCATATTCCCGGCATTTCCTCCAAAACAATGTCTGTAAAACTAAAACATTTCGCAATTGCGCTGAAAATTTGATCCTGTCATAATCGTAACAAGTTCTTTAACATTAAGAACATCTATACAATTAATACATCAATTAAGCATCATAATAATACGTGAAACAAATGTATAACAATGTATACAATCAAGTTCCAACAACGACAAAATTCATAAGTGACGATAGTAAACACAATTAACGCGATTGAGCAAAAATTATTCTTCGCGCCCGTCAAAAACATGTAAAATTATCACACTACACAAAAAATCATCAAAAACCAAAAAAAATCAAAAAGCATCGCATAGTCATGTACTTCTCCTCCAACTTCCGCTTAAGCAACTCAGCTACGTTAGCTATAGTCGCATGTTGGCATTCACTGCTGCTCGTCGACGTTCAAGACGCAAACCGCCTCTCCCGGATGCTTGTTACGTATGTGCGAGTAGATCTGTGATGTCTGCTTGCTGCGCAGATCGCAGTAGGGACACTTGTAGCGCGGCTTGAAGCCGCACTCATAAGTATAATGGCGTTTCAGGTTGCTTTTGAGGGTGAAGCCACGGTTGCATTTGGGACAGTAGTACTGCTTCTCGCGCCACTGGGCCCGACGTGCTGAGGTGCGGCAGCTGCGTTGCTGGCTATTCTTATCCTGAAGATCGGGCGCGGTAATTTGCTCCAGGCTGCAGTCGACGAAGTTGCGGAAGCGGGTCATCAGGGAGTCTGTAAGCAGAAAGCTTGAATTAGTGCGCTGGGTTAAGGGTGGCCGGTTGCGGCTGTGATCATCTTTTATTTTTTGGTAGCGAGTGGTTGTGGGAAGGTGAGAAAGGAGAGAGAGAGAAGTGTATGTGGTTTGGATGCAGGAATGGTCCACGACTAATTGCTTTTTATGGATTGGACGGTATTTATTATTGTGTTATTTTGTTAGCTTGAGTTGTTAGCTTGGAAATCGAAAGAATTTTTTCGATTTGAAAAACAGTTTTGGATTGCTGTGGCAGCAAACATTCCTTATTGTTATTCGTAGTTCTTCAATTTTTAAAAATTATTTTCAAAGTAGAAGCTTAGTTGATTTAAAAAAACGTCAGTAGAAAATGGTTGCTTTGCAAATGCAATGTCGAGCCTTATACATGCTTATTTTCTTTGTAAACATGCAGAATTTCTAGTTGGTGTTATTGTTTTGACAAAACTTTTGAAAAACTAAAATCACAAGTTCAAGCAGTTGCTTAAGATAAGATTTCAAAGATTATATAAATTTCTGTAAGTGGACATTTTAATTAATAAAATATTTGGAATACTTAAAATATCACCAATTTAATCTGTGATATCAGTTTTGTTATTGCAGAATCTCGTAGTAATATCATGGCTAATTATTTTATAAAATATAGATTTTTTTATGCAATAAATATGAATAAAAATTTATAAATTATCATTAAAAGTTTATTTTTCAGATCATTACATTGATTAGTATATCCTAGAATACACTTTAATAACATTATATTCATTAAATAACATATAAATATATAATATTTTTTTATTTTAATCACTTTATTGCAACCGTTAATCGTTATCAATATTTTTATCTTAATTTTACCTATGTCTTAGTGAATTAAGATATAAAATGTTTAAAATATAGCTCATCTGAAAACAATAAAGCTGCTTTGTTTATTACACGTTTAGATTGAATAAATTAAATAAAAAATCTTTATTGATTGCTATAAATAACATTGTTTCTATACTTAAAGTTGCCGAAAATTGGGATATTGACTGCATTAGATACGTTACGCTCAAAATTTTATATGATTATCGATTTTTTTAACGACATGAACAACAGATATTCGACAAATATATTACCATATCTGCGTAATTTATTAAAACTACACTAAACAAAATATAGACTGCACACAAATTTTAAGGGTTAGTTGAAATTGTCACTTGATGACCTTCGATTTGACCTTTTAACAAAAACCTGAGAATTCAAGATCCCTTAATTTTCAAAATTATTATTCTTTTAAAATGTTTATCGTTTTTAGTATGATTTTGTATAAGATGGGCATCTTAGATGTTTCTATTAAGGAACAAATAAAACTATCAGATTTAATAATATTATTTTTTTTTAAAACCTGGACATACAGTTGAAATCTCGCGTCGCATGGCTACATCTCAATAAACATTGTTTTAAAGATCATTGAAAGGTCAATCACATTTTCTTAAATAAGAGTCTATTGAATATCAAAAAGAAAAACTTTTGGTCAGAAAATACAGTTAAGCAAAGTATTCAAAATTGTCAAGGCGATAAAAAAATAGGAAGTACTGTAAACATCTGTTAATCAAATCATGAGATTCCTCCTATTAACATTATTAAGAATGAAAAACTGTGAATAAGAAAATTTTCATCGAACAAACAATTCAATTTTTCGACTCATTCAAATGTACGTAATAAACACGCTGCTCGGCGTGCTTCGACCTAATATGCGCCATAACATTTGAAGTTTGCTTGCTGCGAAATTTACAATAGGGGCACTTGAATCTCGGCTCCTGTCCGCATTCGTACTTCAAATGCCTATTTAGATTTCCTTTAGCGCTAAAAGTACTTGAGCACCGTGGACATGGAAAAAGTATTCTCTGGCTCGCATCATGTTGCTGTTCCATTGACATAACGACGGCCTTGGGGTACATCACTTTCGTGACAGTCGGAAGGTTGCAAATGAAATTGTCCTCAGCTTTGCTAATGTGAAGTGGATCGGATAGATTGTTGAGTTTCGAAAACGATGGAAGAGCAATCTTTGAGAGTATAGGTGATCCGTAGCCTGAAAAATAAGCCTGGAATTAGTATAGGTAATAAAATAGTTAAGTAATTGTGCGTTACAAATAAGGTTATTGCAACATTTAATCTTAGAGCAGAGGTCATTGTAAAGCGCGTCATTTTGAAAATAACTTTTAGCAATAAATATGTAAGTTTTAAGCAAATGTGAAACTAATTTTTCTTCTTTAAGTATAAGAGTTTTATAATTATTTTGAAAATGAATTTCCTTTTATTAAAATTATTAATAATATGAAGTTTTGTATTTTCAAATCGACATTTTATTTCTTCACCACACCAAAACGTAAAAAAAATTCTTTTGAAATTAACAACATTATTTTTATGACAGTTTTGATAATGGAATTGCATTATTTGGTATTATCACCAAAAATTTAAGTTCAACCACATTGCATCCTGAAAAAAAGTATGAAACAGTATTATGAAATTGAATATAAAAGTTTTATATTGATCGTGTCTAAAATAATATATTTTGTAATATATGTTTGAGTTTTATTAATTTTTATCAAATTACTAAATTGTATTGTATTTTACGATTTATCAATTAAAATCTTGTTTACATTTAAAAACAATTTTAATAAAAATACTTGATTCCAATATGAACGATTTTTTTAACTACATTATTATTAATCTTAAGTTTTCCACATTTTATTATCCTATAATAGATGAAGTCCGAAATTTGTACACATTTTTCATAAAACAATAATATTTTTGATAATATTATTACAAAATCTTTTTATGAATGCTATTGCACTCGCTAATTAATTGATTATATTTTTTCCTAGAAGATCAACAAAGACTATTAATTAGTAAAAGTTAATACTACAAAACAGTTTACAACCTTAACAAATCATGTAAAATTTGCATTTAAAATTTCTATACGTTAAAATCGTAATTTTTACGTAATTTCTATATATATACCTAAATAGATAGTCTTCTTTTAGATAAGTTTTCAGGCCATAGTCATTGCATAGTTCTCGGTATTATTACCAAAGTCAACAAAATTATCATCCTTAACAATATTTTAGGAACTTTACTTTTAAAATTTTATATTAATAAAAACATCTAGTAAAGAATCATTTGAATTCTTTCTAGATCAATATAATTAGAAGAATTCATAAGTAGAAAATGTTATTTTGGACAAAAACAATCAGCATAAAGCTGCTAATACTTATTCTACTTTTGATTTGATATCATTTGGCTGTCATTAATATAGTTACTTTTTTCAATATTCTAATTGACAATGCGAATAGTCTTATCTCGAGGAACTTTAGCATAATTATAAAGTTACACAAACTTTCACACCGACCATTCGTACATAACTACAACTTTCTTTAAAGAAGAAAAAAAATAAGAAAAATTTTCAGTTGATAATCTGCTGAATATCGACCGCGTAGATCGGACTATTCTGGTGCGTGTTCTTGATGTGACAGTAGATATGCGAGCGGTGTTTGGCTATGTAGGCGCAGTGGGGACATTGGAACCTTGGTGGCTTTCCACACTCGTAGGTGACATGTCGGTGCAGGCCGCTGTACCAACGGTAGGTTTTGCCACAGTTCTGGCAGCTGTAGGTTCCGCGAGATCGCAGGCCGGTTTGCTGCTTCATGGACTGTTTATACTCTGAAAAATGAATGGTGCACACTCGATTAAACATGTGGAATGACGAAAGGTTGGGTTGTAGCGTTAACACAAATGGACCGGAGACAGAACACAATTTTTGAGTATTATAAAGATAACAATATTATTATGTAACAATATTGTAAAGAATTTTTTTTCTTTAGCGAGTTAACACTTTTTGATAGTTAATTACCAGGATCTTGGCACAGGTATAAGGATGTGTTTACGATCGTTGAGTCTATAAATCACAGAAAAGCGTGTTATTAAGAGTAGTAAGAAATTTTAATTCTGCATGTTAACAGGGAAGTTTGTATTGACCAACAGTATAACTGCATTTTTTGTTGAGGATCCCAATGATCCGTTCATGGATCCCCACGTCGATTTTCAGGATTGAATATGAAATGTTTGCAAACGTATTTTTTAGTTATTAATGTATTTTTTAAAATAACAATTATTTTTTTTGTATACCATATGTATTTTTTACATAAATATTTATATACATACGTACATTTTGTATTCTGACATACACAAACATACTCTTATCGTTTTAATTATTTGGTTAGAAAAAAATACAAATTACAAATAAATTAAAATTATAATTTATCTCTATGAAACACAATATTATTAATTATTCTTATCGACATTATTATTTTCTCAAATTACATAAAATTTTTTACAAGATGAGGATGAAAAATGAAACTTAAATTTCAAATATGTAATTCATTAATTAATTAATCAAAAAGTAATTTAAATTTTCAAATTCTAACTAATACAGACAAAAACTCTAAAAAAAACTGATTACACAGAATACTATCAAATTACAAAAATGCAAAAGTTCAACTAAATATCACAACATCCTTTCACTCTTTCATCAACACACACTTTATCAAAAGCACTCCGAGACAATCTATCAATCCACTTTCGACATCAAACAATCAACCGAAATTTTTGGTTCAAAACAGCTTGTTAATGCGCACGGGCATACGCGAATGCCAGCGCCTGACGTGCCGATACATATTAGACGACTGATTGCCCTTCATGTGACAATAGGGACAACCATAACGCGGAGGCGGTCCACAGCGATGCTTGTAGAGATCGGCAACTCGGCGAAAACCAGCGCCGCAGGTGTTGCACACGTAGCTCGTGACGTTCGGCGATATCGAGGTCGGAGGCAGCCAGGTTGGATCTGGAAAAGAGAGCGATACGAGGGTGTTAGCGGGGGATGATAATGCTTATGCCGTTGTTTGGGCTAAGTCGAGCGTGTTGCGTTTTAGTGCTGGAGAATTTTCAGTGATGTGTCTGTGTGTGATGGTACGTTTGAATGTACTTTTGGTTTGATGGTTTTGTTAGGGCGTGAAAGTGAAAATCACGTGCGGTTGTTGATCTAGAAAATTTTATGTATTCGTAGAAATGTTTTACAGAGTTTAGACTGAAATATTGAAAAAATGGAAGTGAGAAATAGAATTAATGACTGAAGATAGAAGACTTCTTGATTTAATAATGAATGGTATGAGCAAGACACGTTCAACTTCAAAAGCATAAGTCGTTTCAAACAAAAAGGTGTAGATTGATTAATGATAATAATAATATTCTTAGTAAAATATACTTTTTCAAATCACATAACTTTATTTAATCAGGTAAAGAAGATCTGTACAAATTCAATATAAGGATAAACTTTCAGGCACTTCATACAATCTATAGAGTGTAGTAATTCACCATTAACAAATTAAGTGCAGTCTTTTAGTAAGCTACTATATTGATCATTGATTTCATACACACAATCAATGCTGTACTGTACTCATCATAAAGTACTAATTAATAAAAATAAAAGTTTAAATTTAGTAACCAAGGTAAAAATAGCCAAAGACATTTTCAGGTATATAGTTCATATATAATTCATATATATATGTATATATATATATATATATATATATATATATACTCATACAGCATTCGTAGGTTTCATGTAATTTCAAAAAAGAAAATTTAAGAAATCTAATTACAAAACTCATTTTAAAACGCGAAAATATTGCACATATAGATAGTATTAATATATCTACAGTTTGATATTGTTTGATTACTTATTTTTATAGTTAAATGCTTAATATTTTAGAAAAATAATGATTTAATTATACTATATTATAAATGTACGTGAACACAATGATTTAAAGTATAGTTTACAAAACTTTACGCCAATACTTGATTTCCTAAAGTTTTGATACTAATATAGTTAATTAACTAGTATTTACAAATTTGATTCATCAATTTTAATAACAATTTATTACTACTGGCACAATTAGCATAATACTGTCATGATTTAAAAAATTATTTTTTTTAAGCTAATTCATTAATTATTGATACGTCTTTGTACTCACATGATATTTATAATAAATTTTAATGTGTATGCATTTGTATTTACTAATATAACGAGTAACACTAAAAAATTAAAATAAATCTAAGATGGTCACGTATTTGGCATACTTTAACAAGAAAACAAGTCTCATTTGTGAATAAGTTGATAAAATAACAAACCGATTATTTTATTCATTAGAATAAAATATTATAGAATATATAGCTCCCACTTGATCAATTACCGTGAAAAAATTAATTCCTTATGTTCAGCGACACTTACATATTATGAATATTAATCTCTTCGTGTTGTTCAACTTCTTTAAATTGTAGTGGCTTCACATACATTAGTCGAATGACAAAATGATTATTATAAACTTGCAAAATAGAGAATTTTTTTAGTAGAGGCCATTACAATTTCTTCGACTGTACATTCCGTACTTACATCGATCGAGTCTTATTCACTCAACGAAAAAAGAGCATTTCCCAAGTATCTTGAACACAGGTGAATCCCTATTTCTATATTTCAACCGGCACACACTAAACAACTCAAACCCAATCCCGTCCAAAACTGTCGATACAATTCTCCACAACCTTCAAATAAAGCACCCAATTCACACCGCAATCACCTGTCCCTTTTCAAACCCGACCCAGCCCAGCCCTCGAGTCCTCGTTCGCAGCAGCTGATCTACATCTGCTGATCGAAGTTCTTCTTGTGCATGCGACGCACGTGCTTGTGCATGTTGGAGGTGTACTTGGAGGCGTAGATGCAGTAGTTGCAGCGGTAGAGGGCCGTCCGGCCATCAGGCTCGTGCTCGCGCGTGAAGTCGTGGGAGCGTAGGTGGCGAGCCAGCGATTGGCTCGTGTCGAACAGCCGTAGGCAAACAGCACAGTTGAACCAGCGGCCGGTCCGCAGCGCACCTGCGAACAGAGAACAGGCCAACTTTGTGATCGTTTTGAGATTGATAAGAGATTAAGGGGAACGCGGGGATTTGCTAGAGAGGGCCGAGAGGGCATGATGAGGTTAGTACTGGGGAGGAAGTGGTTAGGGTTTCAATGTTATTATTTTTGAGAAATAATTGGGTCGCGCGAAGGATTATGGTGGACTTTGCGAGGTGGTTCAGGGAAAGGGGTGATATGAAAGTTTTAGAAAGTGGATGGTAATGATAAGGGATTTTGTGGGTTTGCACCTGGGTTATCGGGATTAGTAAATAAAATTTAGTTAAAATAGAATCGATTTTCTATAGTGCGAATGGTGATGATATGGATACTTGTAATATAACGTGTGAATATTGTTAACATCGATCTTTATAAATGCGTTAAATTAATTTATTAATATATTAATATGTTAAATTAATATATTAATGAATAAATGTACAAGTCTATATTATCGTCTTCCAAATCCATGTTTTCTAAAATAAATGTTTGTGAAAAACTGAAATAAAATAATTATAGTGTTTAAATTAAAAAAAAAATAGAGTGTAATAATCAGGATATAGACGTTTTTCTATTTTAAAAACAAAAACCATGTTATAAAATGATATTTATTTCTTTTACTACGAATAAATTACTATGGTAAATTAAACATTAAATATTTACATATAATACACATTTTCTAACGTAAACAGCCTTACTCATTCTGTAATATTCTTGATCACCTTGATTATCTAAAATCATCATTTGCTTATACATATTACGCTTTTCATATACGTAAACATACGTATTTCAAGTTTGCATTGTTAAGTATCAAAGTTCAAGTAAAAGAGCAGCAATAATATGTATATTTAAAATTCATTTTAACTTTTTGTATTAATGTATTTTACATCTTTAAATTAGATCCCTGTGACTTTTAAACAAAATTCAAATTGGCCGCACGCGATCGTACTTCTTGATCAATGGGAATTGAGTAAAAAAAAAACCTCTAACCTCTAGGAGTGCCAGACAACAAACTCTTTTCTCGCACCTGCACCGGATTACATATATTTAAGAATATGTAGTAAATTTCGGTACCAGTGAGAAACAGATTTTAGCCTTGCAGGTACCTTTCCGTGAAAAGGCTACGTGAAATAAAAATCAGGTTCTCGCCTATGTATAGAACCGTATTTTTTGTTGACGTGCACATACAAGCTTTGCACACAGAAAATAAAAAAAGTAAAGTCCTCTCCTGTGGGTATCGAAGAACTGTTTATATGGTGTGATAACACAATATACCAGTGCTGCTTCAAGTTCTCACAGCTTTATTTCACAGCCTAGAGAATCTAGGTTGATCTACATCAACCTACTCAATATTTCTCATATATCGCAATATTAGAGAATCTTTAATTTAATAGATTTGTATTTGCTTTTTTGGTTTGAAATAGTACTACGCAATAAGTGCGCTAAACAGGTGTCTTACGCTCGAGTAGGGTGCTCACTTCGATGGGTATACAATTACTCATTATTTGCTTTGTGTACATGTTGTATAGACTATTTTTTTAAACCTTTTTTACTGAAAGTAAGTTTTGGTCAATTTTGAGGTGCTAAGCTTGTAATTTCGCAAAAATTGAATTTTGTAAAGGAGTGCGCAAATCACACGCTTAGCATACGAAAAATTACGTGAAAAGTCGAGTTTAGCGCACTCATTTAAAAAAAATATATTATTACATTAATCGAAAATTTAAATAATTCAGTTGTATCATTAAAAAGCCTCTGCTTTTATTTTACGAAAAAGGGTACGCTCATATTATAGTAATAAAATCATAATGTTCCTAACTAAGGTAAAGTGGGAGAAGATGCCATAAAGCTAGATTTTTGTTTTGTTTTTAAACAAATAGCTATAAAAGCTTCGTAGAAGTATTTATTATGATTAACTAACTACTCAGTTGCCGAAATATTTAAAAATTCTCAAATTATTAATTAATTTTCGAGCAACGACTAACAAAAGCACCATTTATAAAATTTTGTGTATATTTTCCTTCAGTTTTGTTATTTTATAGTCGTGTTTAGTATTATTAAAAAATATCAAACTCATAATATGTATGATATTACAGACTTCGTTAAATTAACATTTTAGAAAGGTAAGATAATATTACAATAGGCTCCTATTGTAATTATTACAATATTTGATACAAATTGCTTCCTCTATGAGGAAGCATCTTGCCCCACTTTCCTATATAATTTTTTTGTGCATTTTCCGGTTAAAAATATAGTCCAATTTCAAACATTCAAATCACAATCACTCGATCCTATCAACTCTAATACAGCTTGACCAAAGTGACCGGCTTTCCAGTATGCACGGATCTAACATGCTGGTAGACATTCGACGTTTTCTTGCTTACGAGTAAGCAGTAGGGACACTTGTAACGTGGCGCTTTACCGCACTCGTAGCGATAATGACCGATCATTGAATCCCTGCGTCCATAGCCGTTGTTGCACTTCGGACAGTGGTACTTGCCGGTCTGGCTATTGTACTGTTGGTAGTTGCGTTTGCGCGTTTGGTACCGTTTGTCTGGATGAGCTGTACTGGGCCATGATTGAGGATATGTTGAGCGTTTGACATCTGAAAATAAAAGTAAAGCGTTTGTGTTAGTTTAGAGCAGTGCAAGAAAGGTAACGTCGAGGTGCGTCCATGCGTATACATTACTTTGGTATGCGCGGGATTGGAATAAACTTTATTTTGATAATTTTCTTTAAGTTCATGAAAGCAAGATATTTTACATTTTTTGAAAGCAAGTTCAGTTATCTCTGTCAAAATGAAGCTTACTCAGTTAAGATTATGTGGATAAAATAAATTGGACATGATTCTAGAATTGAATTTATTTATTAACAGATTTGCCATTTTTTATCAAGTAAATTTATGGCAGGTGCCTGTTTTAACATTTGCATATTTACACTAATCAAATTAATTTCGAAATATTCACATAATCTGATTTAACAATAAGATCTATATGTTTCATCTTAACGAAAATACTAACTATCGGATTGTTCTTGAACTAAAATACTATCTATCGGAATGTTTCTGAAAGAAACATTTGGTGTGAAAATCGTCGCTAAAGCTGTTTTAGAGCAATGATTTTAGAACTCAAATAACAGTTACATCATCAACAATAATACTATTTTACAGTTCACAACAGCAAGTAAATTGGTAAAAAATTATTCTCGACCTTCAGTAGTAACTAACGTAAGTTTATTGAATATGTAACTAATGACAGTGATGATACCAAAAACAGATTTTGTTCAAATTCCCCTTTTCATAAAATAGCTCATTTTCTCTCTTTTTTGCTTGCTGTGCCATTGTTTTTAATTTTGTAAATTATTCTGTTATGAAAATTTTCGTTTGTCTCAGTGCAATTATATATAAAAAAAGTTTCTGAGAATCTTTGTACATTTTCTAATTCATCACCTTTCCTGAATTACAATTTTTATCTAATTAATAAATCGTTCGCAATAAGAATTGTATTAAGTTTTTAAAATTTCGTATCGAATCATACTAAAACTTTCAATTATCTAGCTATTTTTTGCAAATGCCAGCGCATTCTAAAACCTCTCATTGCAAATGACTGGATCGTTAGGATGAATGCGCCTGATGTGATCCTGTATGTTGAACTTCTTGCTGTTGAGCTTGCCGCAGTAAGGACACTCGAAGCGTGGCGGCTTACCACAATCGTACCTGTGGTGGGCGTTCATTGCGCTACGCGTACTATAGCTCTTGTCGCAGCTGGGGCACGGGTAGCGTTTTCTGGTTAATGACTTGTCAAAGCTGTGACGACTCCTTGGATAGATCCGGGGAAACGAGTTCAGGTAATCTGGAAGAAAATATAAATGTCAGAGCGTTAGATTCAAGTCAGAAGTAGTTGAACGACATCTCGTCGAGCACCATTTTGGTTTGATTTTTCGAAGACAGTATTAGATTGGGTCGCACTCAGGGGGAAAGCAGAGTTTACCGCAGTTTCGTAATGATGATAGACAACATGTAAATTGATCAATAATTTATTGCGTTTTGATAATATGATCGTTACATATTAAGATTCTTCATCAAAATAAAGATATTTTGAACCAACGGTTACAATTAGATCAATGTCGTCGCAATAGACATGATTCACATTAGTTAGTTATGGTGACAATAAATATTCTCTAGTATTTCCAAAGCCTATAGCTACAATGGCAACTTCATTCATTGTTCGTGGACTTTGAACCATTCTTGCAGACCCGCCTCTCGACGACCTTGCCCCGCAGTAGGTCCACGCAAGTCTGCTCACATCCGCTGTGCACACGTCTGACGTGCTGGTAGACGCTGGTTGTGTGCTTGGTGACATAAGGACAGTAAAGACAACCAAAGCGCGGTTGTTTGCCGCACTCGTAGCGCAAGTGACGGCTTAAGCTGTTGTAAACGCTGAAGATACGGGCGCACTTGCCGCACTGGAAGTTATTGTTAGGAGTCAGCGTCCAGAACTGCTGCTCCTGCTGATTGTGTTGCACCAGGCTTGCTAAAAGGAGGAAGGCGGGTGATATGTTAGAAGGGTCTTATTTAAATGTGAGATTGATAGCTACTTAAAGATACCTTGCGCAGTTGAAAATTTGTTTCCATTTTCGGCGCGCAAAGTGTGTACTTGAGTTTTGTTTTTGACATACAATTTGTATAATTAAACTTAGCTTCAGAAAATACAGAAAATATGTGTAGTTTTTCGATTAAACACATTTTAGTGCGCACGGCTTTCTACAAATCGTATGCCAAGTAACTAAAATAACAAAAATTTCTGTGTACATTTTCAATCACACAAAAAATAACATAAAATTTTGTAGAAAAAGGACACAGTGAGTTTTAAGTTTACACGAGATTTGAGTAGTTCCTGATTTTACGTCACAAAACACAACTTTTTCAACCGTGTGTTGGTATGCATGCTGAATCTGTGTTCGGTTATGTAGACGTTATTATGACGGATTCTTTAAAAGAGAAAAGTACACTTTTTTAAATTTTTGATTTATTTTTTAACAAAATATTTAGTGACTTAATTATTAAGATTCTTAATAATACTCAGCTGAATAAGCCAAGGAAGAATAGTTCAACAATCAGTTTAACAGGAAATACGAACTGAAGATTAAAATAACTTAAATAATAATGCTATATAAATAACAATGCTAAGTCAATGAAATATAATAGTTTCTGCAAATATTTTGCAACCGATTCTATATTTTCATTCCTGTTTTCGTTCCCACATTTATCGAATAATAAATAAATACTTTTCTTCACTGCTGGCTTTCGTATTCAGGATGTGATTTGACAACATGGCGCTTAACATTTGACATTCGCTGACTTCGATATGGACAAATAGGACATTCGTATTTTTCCCCCATTCCACACTCGTGTTTTGCATGCCTGGTCATTTCACGCTTATTTTTATAACCTCGTTCGCATTTCCAACATTTGTAGCCGTCTATCAATGTATGCAAAGTAATCATTTCAAACGGTTCAATAACTGAAAAATTTGAAAATGAAGTTAGTATTTGGATAGTTTTACACTCACTAAAGGTATTTATGTACATGGTGTATATGCGTATTACCACGCATGTATTAAGTGTTTAAAAAAGTTTTTTTATATTAAATTGAAATTAATGATAAAAGATAATGAAAACCAATTATTAAATTTCACGATTAATTTTATTTTTACTGTCCAGATGGCTTATTCAGCGATTTTTAAACGTTTTTACACTTTATTTAATATTATAAAAGTTCAATTATTAAACAAATTAAGACAATACACAAAATAAATCTATATTATGCAATGGTTGATTAGTTTGCAAATTTAGCTCGAGTGTTAAATATAATCTTCTTTCTAGAAAATACAATAACTGTAAAGATTAAGTTTATATAAAAGCTAGAGCGAGTTTATCTAAAGTAAGAAAGGTTGATGTAAAATAACAAGTACATTATAAAATATAATAATTATGATATATATTTTTGGAAAACAATTAGATCAGACTCAATTATTTATCACTTTTAGCTCGCTTTTATTTGTATATTCCACATTCAACCAGCGATTAATGAAAAAGTCCGAGAGTGAAAGAGAAAGAGAGAGAGGGGAAGATATTAAATTGTAAAGTCTAAAAGAGACAGAAGGTTTAAAATAAAAAACAGTAACAATTTTTGAACCAGAAAAAATTAACAAATTACTTTAAATATAAAATAGGATACACAAGAGCTTCTTCTGATTAAATTTTTTAATATTTATTTTCAGATTCATCTGGTTTCGGCTTCGAATCTTCTAAATCTACAAGGAAGATTTTGCAATCCTTATGAATCGTTCGGACGTGCTTATAGATACTCGAAGTCCAGACGCTCTTATACTTGCAGTACGGACACTTAAATCTCTTGTTTTTGCCGCACTGATATTTCTGATGTTTCCATAGGTAATTTCTCAGTGCAAATTCCTTAGAACATTTCGTGCACACGAAACGCTTATGACCCTTTTTTAGAAAAACTTTAGGAATTTTTGCTTTGTTATTCAAATGGTGCGACATCAATAAATCCCACTGCTGCAATTTTTCCAAGGACCTCAAAAGATCATTGAACTCGAAACCCTTGAAGTCGTCAAGTTCTGGATCTTCCAAATCTGAAAAAGAAATACGTGGAGAGATGTTAGTGCAAAGTACAATAATTTTTATACTATTAATACAATAATGTTATTCAATAGCGAGAGACAACTATACTTAAGTATTATTAACTGAATAAAAGCTAAATATATTTCGATAACTTACATCTGATACTAAGGATGTTAAATTTTAAGAATTTAGTGAAGTAGACTACGTAACTTTATGAAACATAGGTTTTTATAAATAAAACAAAAATTTTAATTCACAAATAATAATTTATTACATAACAGTAAAATTGAAAACTGCTTTAGATCCTAACATCGCATAAACTTTCTATAGAGAAGATAGATAAGAAAACTTAGTTATTAAGGAATATAAATCTTATCATTGACTCCGTACACAACTTTCCAAAGCAATGCTTAAGATAGAGTAACAAAAACTAAAACTTCAGTTTATGAATGCATGTAAACCCATTGGAGCTAAGATCAGTTACACACGGAGCAAATTTGCAAAGTGTATTAATAATTATGACTCAGCTTCATTACACTTACAATCGTCATTGTACTTATTTACAATATACACCTCCTCCGATTCGATTATATACAAAAACTAAACGTAACTCCTTCTAAAACTAAAGGTAAAAAATAGTCAACAAAAAAAAAGAACAAAACAGAAAACCACACATCTGACAAATCACCACGCACTACCCCACCAGCATCACTACTACGTATTCAGCACGTATCGAACCTGCTCGCCCTCGTGCATTGTACGCACATGTTTATAAATATTGTTCATCCACTTGCTGAGGTAGTCGCAGTAGGGACACTTGAACCTCGGCTTCTGGCCGCACTCGTATTTGGCGTGCTGCACCAGGCCCTTCTCGTAAGTGAAGCGGCTCGAGCAGTTAGGACAAGGAAAACGCTTGAGTTCGCGGTTCGTTCTCGTTTGACGCGACGACAGCTGCGTCATCGGAGCTGTCTCGTAGTAACCAGCGTCCTCTGGCGGAACGGGGTAACCGTACCAGCAGTCTGCGGACAAAAAGCGGGGGGATTGATGTTAGTTCGAGGATTCGAGGTAGCTGTTTGGCGGTGTTGTGCTGGTATCGAGAGTTTTTGCAGGTGAGAATTATCGAGATGCTTGGGATTGAGATAAATATATGCTTTTTTATTGCTTTTTTTATTGTTTTTACAGTGACTTCATTTAGCGTTATATACGGCAGCGCAAAATAAACTATTTTCGTAAACTTTTACAACGGGCTCGTTATACTCTGAAACATAATATGGCATCGGATAGTTTTTTGTTATAGGTTTGCAAGCTTTTAGTCGTTTTTGTTTAAGTAATTATGTACAGTTATAAAGCATTACGTAAATAACGTATTTTTACAAAAGTATATTCTGATTAGCATATAGAAGTTGCGACAATTACAACTTTGATCTATAAAAATGAGTTTTCCTTGAATATTTAGATAATTTAAATAGTATGCAATTTTCTGAATGTATTTTCATAGTAATTTTTTTGTCTGTATAAATAAATAAATATAAAGTTTTAGAGGATGTTGTAGCCTATGCGAGTGTGGCATATATTTTTGTTGTTTCTCAAGATAATTGTTTAAGTCCACTTTTTAAAAAATAACACATGCTTGAGATCAGCTTATTCCTCGGAGAAAAAGCTTGTTTAATAGAACTATTTTATGAATACTGATTTGCGTATTATTTTAGGTATCAAAAATTATAAACTACTACTTTCTGATAACTCTATGAATTTTATATGAAAAGAGGCGCTCAAACCCTCAAAAATGGTGTTGTCGTATGAACTCAAGCATTTATCTTTGGAAATCACAAATTTAATCTGTTACAAATTAATAATTTTTTGGTACTTCAAAATACTAAAATTTGATTACAACATTCTAGTTAAAAGATATAACCTTTCTTTGGAGTAGTAAAATCGATTTCTTTTGAAGAAAAGCTTGAAAAATTAAAATTAGATAAGAACAAAGAACATGACGTCCTTTAAAACCTATTTTTAGGAATATGCATTTTTATTGAAGACTATTACCGCACTTTAAAAATACGGTAGACAATATATCGGCAAGCGAAAGTCCTTTACATGATATACAAATATATTGGTATGATAGAATTTACTACTTTCATCATGAAATCGATAAGGATGATCTTGTGAATTTGTGGCAGTAAGTAGTAACGTTCTTTATATAATTTTTATCTTTATACAAATTTTGGTTGACAAATGTTTCGTCAACCAAAATTTTTGAGAGTAATATATTTGTATATCACAATTCGTTGGACCAGTATAAACCATTTTCAGTCTTAACAGTGAAAAATAATTTTCTGTGACTAAAAGTATGTATCTTTGTAAAATAAAACATTACTATTTCAAAAAAATAGTATAACAATAACAGAAATAATTTAGATTTGTATCACTTAAAACAGGATCCGAATCACAAATTCAAAGCTCCACATTACACGTTTAAAACACCTGTAAAAATAAATTATCATTTCAACGATAAGATCTCAAGTCTCTAAGACAATTCAAATATCCTTGAATTCCCAAACTTGCGATTTTCATTCTCCCGTCAAATCACTGAACTGCCTCGTTGCGCAGCAAGTCATTACAGTAGACCCTAGCGCCAGGGTGAACCTTCCTGATGTGCTTGTAGAGGCTGAAGGGCCACTTGCTGCGCATGCTGCAGTAGGGACAGGCGAACCTGGGCAGCCGGTTGCAGTCGTATTTCATGTGCTGGACGACGCTGCTCTTGGCGGAGAAGCGCTTTGGGCACTTTGGGCACTGGAAGTTCTTGGGGGTGCCGCGGTAGCTCGCGGGCAGATCGTCAGGACGCTCGCAGGGCTGGGGCAGCTCGATTATCTCCGAGATGAGCAGGGGATCCTGCTCGCGCTCGACCGAGCTGATGACGCTGCGCCGACGACGGCGACGGAACGGCTTTGGCGGTAGCTGGTGATGCTCGGGCCAGGCTAGAGGCAGAGAGAAGCTAGGTGAGAGAGGTTTGAAGATTAGCGGGGGTGTTGATCGAGTGGGCAAGGTGGCAAGTGAGGGGCCTTTGGTCGAGTTTTTATTGGCATGTTTAAAAATTTTTGGTTAAAAAAGTTAATGTTTTGAATCGATCTTGTGATTTCATGTTTTTTTTTTGTGATTACAGCTGTGTTTGTTAGAACGGCTGCAATTTTTCGTTTGGAAGCTACACTTTGAATAATGAGGTTGATTAAGTGTAAATTGAAATTTAACAAATCCACTTCATACTATAGTTTTTAGGCGTAATGAATATTGTAGTTCAGGAAGTTCTTAATAAGCGCCTGCAAAAATTAATGAAAACAGTTATTTCTAAAAAAACATATTTTAAACTTAATAAATTAAAAGAATTTATATGCATAAATTCATCATTTATTTTAATATTTTGTATTTATGAAAAAAGAAATGCATGTTAGATTCAGAGAACTTAGTGTAAATGCTCGTAAGAAGTACATTGATGCAGAAAGTCTAAAAAATACGCTTCTATCAGACAATTATTAAATTTTATTAATTATATTAATCCTATACAGACGTATTTATACGTCCCTAAAATAAAAGCAGAAAAAATAGGTATCTTTTCATCAAGAATCCTACAGACTGTAATAAATCCAATAATCAGGAATACTACAGCCTGTAATTAATCCAATTATCTAATCACAAACAAGACTCGTCATTTACTGACGAATCAAAACTAACTCTCACTCATATCACACGTTCTGATAATTCTTAACGCGATTAGGCCACCAGATAATGGGCGGCTCGTGGCATAAATCCAGACTGTAAACCGTATTCGGCTTGTGCTTTTCGCGCACGTGCCGGTACACATAAGACGTCTGCTTGCTCCTGATGTCACAGTATGGACACTTAAAGCGAGGCGCCTTGTTGCACTCGTACTTGACGTGTTTGCGCAGATCTTTTTCGTAGCAGAAGCTGCTTGGACAGGTTGGACAATTGAACTGTTTGTCACCTTTTCTGGCGAGCGTCGTTGAGTCTGAGTTGGCCTTGCGCTTGCCGATCTGACGTTTAGGATGTTCCGCATAGTAGTCTGAAAGAAGGAGAAGATTAACGTTAGTTATATCTACGTGAGAAATGGCAAGTTATTTTTGGTTGATCTGTTCGGTCTGGTTGTCTTGTTGGGTACATGATATGGACGACTTACCAATGGATGCATGTCAGCGGAAACGAGTTAGTTGGTTTAGAATAGCGATGTTGTAAAGAGAATATATGTATTGTGATTTTATCTTTCTTTATGATTTTATGAGAGCAACTGTCTATGGTCGATTTATAAAGTAATCAGAAGATCTCATTTATTGACACATCTTTTAGTTGTGACATTTATAGAAAGTTCAAAGACAAAATATTTTAATTCTATTATCAATATACTTATAGCGAAACAGCTATAAGGATATTGATGATAGAATTAAGACACAAAAAACTCTTATTTAACTCGTGATACAACTGTTATAACAGGTTATTTTTTAATACGTTAAAGTCAAAGCTCTTTTACTGAGAAAAAAGTGACTATAATTTCCCACAGTTTACTTTGAAATGATTCAAATTAAGGATTTCCACAGGTTTTTTCTATTCAAAATGCCGGAAATTATGAGTTTAAAAGTGGGTTCCAAAAAATCCTTTCGAAGTTTTTAAGTGAACTGCTGCATATGAATGAACTTTAAATGCCATAAATTCTTAGTATAGATCATCATAAATAAGGTCCAACAGTTGGAATTGAAAAAAATTTGTTACTCAGATTTTTTTCGGTGAAAAGAAAATGTTTAGTAACGGCATAATCCCAAAATACGAATTTTTTTGAGAATCACTTTTAATTTCTTCTAAAACAAAGAAGAATAAACAGAAAATACATATTGTATCGTTGATGCGTACCAAAGAATACGACTGAATGGGTAGAATAAAAAAATTATCAAATTTTTAATTTTTACAGCATTTAAATTAAGTGAATCCTCCAGGGCCCACTCAGTCTTAAAGAGTTAAATATCACTGAAAAAATAACGTTACATAGATAATGCATAAATAAAAATCAAAATATGTTTAAACTAATAAAAGGTTTTATTTTTGGATGTTATAGAAAAAGCCAACAAAGAAACATGTAAATTTTCAGTGTTTCATAGGTCTATTTGTCTTATCAATTTTAAACCAACAACCAAAAATAAAAAATCGGATAAAAAATACACATTTTTATTCGTTGCTTTACTTTTTTTACCAACTGTTACGAATAGACAGTTAATAGAATTTAATTACAACTTAATTTTTTTAGTTTTAGCCTCAATTATTATAAACTATACACTTTTCAAAACATCTTAGAAGAGTATTGAACACTTTTCAAAGATATAGACGATTTCGTAACCAACATAAGTAACATACTCCTTATTAGCTGCAAATAAAATACTATTTAACATTGCATTATAATTAAAAAATAATTAAAAAATAATGATAAGAAAATATTTTTTTTATAAAAAAAGTGATAAAACAAACTAAAATAAATGAATTGAATATAATAAATATTTTAACACAAAAACTTTTTATTTATTTTATTTTTTTCAAAATAACACTTAAAAATATTCTATATAAATAAAAGTACTGTTTTAAAATAAAAATAAAAAAATGTATTTCACACTAAAACTGTCTTTAACATTTAAGTTATTCCAGATAAAACGGTTTTGTAAAATCTGAAACTTTTGTAAGTTTAGATATCTATATATAATAAACATTATTTAAAAAAAAAAAATTAGTCATAGTATGTTTCATATTTTGATTTGCATACTTAAAAAATTATAATTAAAATAAATTATTTATGGCAAAATTCATCTGTTAAAAATAATCAGAATATTTCTTATAGACTAAATCATACAATACGGCTTTTTATCGTATAATATTTAAAAAACGCTTTTTACAACAATATTTTGTCATCAATTGCACATTAAGACACTTAAAACAAAGCAAGAGTACAACAATGTAAATTTAATAAAATCTTAATTGAAAATAAACATTTTTTTTAAAGAATATTAAGCATATTTATAGTAAGACAACTGATTTTTTGATCCATAAAATATTAAAATATAATCCTAGTGGAAATGTATTAAACTAGTTTATAAAAGTGTATATAAGTGTGTATTTTTTCAATAAATTGTAGTTGTTTATTGTATATTTGCTAGATATAGAAAATGTTTTCATTCCAAAGTATAAAAAGAAGCTAAAAAAGATTTAAAAAATAGCAAAAAAAAAAGAAAACATTCATAGAATTGTATAAAAGAAAAAAACACGATATTCTAATAAAAATATTTACTCAATCATAATAAAGTTTCACACGTTTGTACACTTTTATAAATTTATTTATACTTTTTAACTTTACATAGAATAAAGTAAAAAGTAAGAAGAATAATTACATAAACATCACTCTCTCAAGTTTATTAAACATAACGTATTGCTTATTGAGAAAGTCGATTAATTTCAAACTAGTTTAAGTAATAATTTGTTTGTGCGAGGTTTTAAGAAATGTTATTGGATCAATCTAGTATGAGCTTAAAAATTTTTTAAGTTTTCATATTTGTTATTTACAAATTTCAATGGATGTAAATAGTAAACTATACATCATACAAGCAAATTTTTAAATTGAATATTTAAAAATGAATGACTAAGTATGTCAACAAAATTCAACTCTTTTCTGAAAATTGTTTTCTAATAAATATCTACAGAATTTTTTTTTATTACCGCTTTGTATGAAACAAAGAAGTAAGAAATCTATATACTGTTTAAAATATCAACCCTCAAAATATCAAACTTATAAAAATCCATTCTAAAAGACATCAAGTATACTCAACGATATATGTTTTACGAAATTACTCAGTGAAACATATCACACAAAACTGTAAAGTGCAAAAATCATTCCAATCTCCAACTCTCGAACTCAAACATTTTCTTATCCAATGAATTCCTCGACAAAGGCCGGTGGAGTGATAATTTCATTCGTTAGATCAGTCACGGTGATGACATGAACAGGCTTGCCCTTGTGCATTCCTATCACGTGGCGCTTGACGTTGGGCTTCCATTTGCCCCGATAGGGACAGTAAGGACACAAGAAGGGTGGCTCGCGGCCGCATTCGTGACGGATGTGACGGCGAAGAGACAGATAAGCCGAGAAAGCGGACGGACAGTTGGGGCAGTTGAACGTTTGAGTGGCGCTCTTGCGTTGACGACGTCCAGGCAGCAGTGGATCTGACAACATAAAATCTGATGGTGGTTGTGATTAGTGGTATGTTTTCTTAAGGTGGGGGTTTGTTTGGGTTGTTGATGGGTGAGGATACAAACTACGGCGTGAAACAAACAAAATTAAATGAGGCTGGAGGTATAGTGAGAGAAGCCTGATATGAATGAAACAATCTTTAGGCTGAAAAATGGTAGCTTCCAAGGTTGATTGAGTGGCTGGAAATTACTTGGTCAATGTTCAAAATGAACTTTTTTTATTATAATATGTTTTTCAATTACATGAAAAGATTATTTGATAATTTATATTGTTAACATTGCTGAGATACGAGGTAAACATTTTTATACATTCTCTCTTTCAAAAAGATTTGAAATTAATATTTTAGGTTTTAAAATAGACTTCTTTAGTAAAATGATTTTAGTATACAGTAGAAAATGATCAAAACGGCCATTTTTAGTCTCAATTGGTAAAATTGCTACCAGGGGTAAGGTCCAAAATATTTATCAGATAAAAAGTAAAAGGTACCACATGTATAACAAAGAGTAATTGCTAAAAATTTTGTTTACTGTTAGTCGTATTTATAATAATCCAGAAATTTTATTTATTTAGTAATTTCAAACATTCATTTCTTACATAAATCGATTTTAAATACATGATTGATTTTAATGCGTCAATAATATATTACAATTTGGTAAATATATTTAGTAGTATTCTCATTATTTATTATCAAAATAATACTTATTACTGCATTTACTGCATAGTCTTTTCATAAAATATTAATATTATTTTTAACGCTAGTGTAAATCAAATGGAATTATGGAAATGGATTTCTCCTTTCATAAAAATATTTCATAAAAATTTATACACTTTTTTACAATTCATGATTATAAATTTTATTTACGAATTATGCAATATACTGTTGTACGGATTTCAAATTATTATCATAAAGTTTTTGTAATACTTCCATAAATTGATAATTATTTCTATGATTACATGTATAATATTCAGTTTTGAAATCAATTAATCAGTCCATTTAACAATCTCTCTCAAAATGTATAAATCGGTAATACCATAGACAAATTTTTAAGTTTCACTTCTCTTTAGTAAATAATTAAATTATATTAACTTAAGTAAAATAATTATAAGTATAACTTAAGTAAAATATTTATATTTATATTTATAATTATTGGTAACTACAGTGATTATGTAGGATCAAATTCGATCAACAAGATGTCAAGTATCATCAAAAGTAAGAAAGTTTAATATTGATAAAACAGTTAAATGGATTTTTAAAACAATGAATAAATAACAAGAAAATAACAAGAATATCATGTAATATTTTAAAATTTTAGTGACAGTATAGAACTTGATTGAAAAAAAAAGAAAAAATTGTACAAGTTTGTAGGAAACATGTTCCACATACAGTTCATGATGACGATTAATTTCTTACTAATTACATTAATAAAGAAGTTTCAAATCCTATACCATATTTGATAATCAGGAACTATAATTATTAAGAAATATATAATACTTTAAAAGGTTTCTACTGAACTAACAGAATAACTTATTAAAAATAAAAAACATTGAGTAACTTTTATACTTGCTACGCAAATATGAAATGCTTGATTTTTGCAAACTTTTGTCTCTACTATTGTATGAAACCACGGATTGTCGCCACTTACAATCACGTACAACAAGACAAATACATAAATAAACACCTAATACATCTTACTCAACCTACTTTGCTAGGTACCCAAAAAAGATACCTAAAAAAAACTAAAAAAAACTAGCTAAAAAAAACCGTGACCAAAACCTAATAAAACCTTAACTTGTGCTTCATCAGCACTTCTATCGGTCTACGGTTGCAAATAGACAAAAAAAAGCGTTCGCTCTCCATCTATTAATAATTCATTCACGTGACAATCAAAACGCTACATCCGCCGGAACCTAAAAACCTAAAACGTGGCATCGAAGTTCTGTCTCGCCACGTCGATGAAGTAGACCTCCTTGCCCGCGTGTATCCTGCGCACGTGGGCGCGCACATTGGACTGGTGCTTGGTGCGATAGTGGCAGTAAGGACACTGGAAGCGCGGTGGTTGGCCACATTCGTACTTCCGGTGATAATACAGGTTGCACTTGCGGCTGAAGACGCTGCTGCAGTCCGAGCAGGGAAAGCGCTCGCCCTGATCCTGGCTTGCGCTTTTAGCCCGCTGCTGCGGCCAAAGTCCGTAGTCGAATTTTGTATCTGGAAAGAGAGATGAGATCGGTTAGTGGGAGGGTAAGTGTATACCATGTGATGAGTAGGTTAATAGGTTTTTTTTCTGGTGGTGGATTTGGATAGTGGAAATTTTTGGAGGTCAGGAAAGTGGAATTGAGGTGGATGGTTTTTGGAACTAGGGAAGGACTCACGAGTAGCATTAAATTATTGTTAAGTTAGTTGGTGTAGTGTACCTACGTTTGAAATCCGACGTTCATTTCACCTGTGACGAGTAAAAGAAAGTGTTTTTCTTTCTTTCTATGACTTTCAAGATTTTGAAACCTTTACCAACATTTTTGATAACTGAGTTAAATGCTCATTATTTACAACTATTTTGAAGTGCGATAAAATTTCTACGCATATTTGTAAGTTATTTTTCAAGATTACATACTTACGAATTGGAAGTGAGGTAATAAAAAGTATAAGAAAATATGGAACTAACATAATTCTTGGATTTTTGATAGGTAGACTTGGATAGATTCAAACAGTTTTAAAATTATGATTTCATTTATTTTAGTCTTAATAAAATACAAATACATAAAATATTTTGAAGGATAAGTATACAATTTAATTTTAGCAATCATACAATGCAAGTAAATCGTAAAAAAGAAAATTGTTTGGCCAAAATATTAATAAATTATCAACATCTTACATCAGTAACATACGTTACATTCGTTGCAGAAGCACATTCAAAAATCTTTTACATAATTTATTAATTAATAAATAATAGTAATATGCATATTTTACTACCACAAATAGAAGATTCGTCAATAACTTTTGGAACTTACGAAACTCATACATATAAGTATAGAAAATTATTTTAAAATATTGAATTTCATATGATGTGACATCTTCTTTATTATTAAAACGAAAAACCCATTATTTAAATTTAATTTCATTACCCGAAATACTTTCGGTGTCAAGTTTTTTGTGATTAAAACAATCACCTGCTAATGAGAAAATTTTCGTTTCAAAATGGAAAAGTTTTCATTTTCTTTCTAACAAGAAGAGATTCACATCACCTTAAGCATTTCGGACCAAACTGTAATCATAATTTGAATGAACCCGTGAAGATATATTGTTTGTGCAAATCATTAATACAACTTATTTTTATTTTATTTTATTAATTTTAACGGACATAAGTCCTTTTACAAGATAAAATACATAGATTTTAATACAAGATGGCGCAACTAAAGCTAATAA